>VXBW01000693.1:1308620-1331754 GCA_013400375.1 Thinocorus orbignyianus | reverse complement strand
GGGTGAAGAGGCCATCCTCTGCAGCAGGATAGAAGCTAAGCTCATATAAAACAAGCCAAAGAATTAGTTCCTTCACCAAGGAATGACATGAAACCCTACCCACGGTAGCTGTAAAAACAGTTAAAGGTCTTCTTTGTGCTCATTAGCACCACTGTGCTGGTATTCTGTGTTGGCAGCTTTTGGTTCTGCTGAGGCAGTCCTAAAGAAAGTTGTTACCAGCCTATATTCTACAGTTCACAGGCTCTCAAAAAGGACACATTAAAACAGCTAGAATCCCCAGGGCAAGTGGGGAGATTAAGTAGCCCTCTCCCTCTACAGAAGCCCCCGCAGACAAAGCTTGGCATTGTGCATTCAGTACACTATCTCTTTCCAGCACTGAACTTTACTATTGTCCTCCCGGATCCTAGTTTACAAAGTGTTTGGGGGACTTTGCGTAACGGTTCACTGGCACCACCATTGACAGCCATCTGAGTGTGGGAACTTTTTTAAAGGACGTGATGCCCCCCAAATCATTGGCCTATTCTATCAGCCCTTAAGCAGACTCCAGTGGCAGTCTTCTAGTATGTGTGTGTGGGGGTTACTTTGGAGTTTTCTTGTAGTCTCATCTTTCACGAGAATACAAATTCAGGCAGGCAAAGCAAACATGGATTAGTTGTTTCCCAAAGGATCAGGCTTTTTCAGAAGTTTTAACTGTTGCACTGTGCTACAGAAGCTACCATCACAAAGACCACAAGGTGGCTTGGAATGCTTCCAGTGTCTTGGGGGGATATTAAGAACAAACTGTTGGGGAGGAAAAGAGAAAAAAAAAAAAAAAAAAAAGTTGGCACAGTATTGAAGTACTGCTGCTGCAGGTATAGCAGCCAAGAGAAAGATTCCTTATCTACACACTTTATTTCCATTTGCTTCTGTGCTGAAACTTTTCAAAATTATTTTCAGTTAATTTCAATAAATAACAGTAAAAAGTACTAATCTGATCCTAAGGCCCATTCCTTTTGATATGTTGGTTTTGACTGAAGACTTAAAGAGGACCTGGTATTAGAGAAGCAGCCTTGCAGGAAATACCAATTTTGGAAAGAATACATCAGCTGAATCTCATGTTTCATTTTCAGCTTGGTTTACGTTCCAAACAGACTTACGAGATTTTTGTTCCAGACTCCACAAATGTTAACATTTATGCCTGGAAGTTGGAAGAGGCTCGTTCCTGGCAAATGCATGTTTCAGAACAGAGTAAATTCTGGCAAGGGACATGAGTTTCCCCCTTCCCACAATGGCTTTCCTCTTTGCCCCTCAGCCAATCTGAGGAGCTCCACTGGTAGCTGAGGATACAGAAAGAGGAGCCAAGGTAGAGGAATGCAGAAGGTGTGGAGCACAGTTCCTGTAAGGATAGGTGTGCAGTATCTCTGATAGAGAAGGAAGTAATGGGCATTGGCTTGGGGTTTTCTGAGGGAGTAGAAAATACAATCGAAAAGAGATGGTGGTAGAAGGCCACGGACAGTGTGGAAAGGTTTGGTAGGAAGCTGGAAGTCAGTGTTAAAAACTCAAGGTGTGAGATGCCCTGCTCTTCAGTCACCCACACTTGCCTGACACGTTCACAGCTGTGAGCTGGTAGTATTAGGTCTAAACTGCAGAGAAACTGGGTTTGTATGGTTTGTGTTTAGAATATGGTGGATGGAAAGAGACTGTGTGTTGACAGGCATGTTGATTTTTACTATGAAAACACTGTGATCACAGTGGTGTTAAACGAGGTTCATATTTATTACTGAGAAAGGGAGGAGAAAAAAAGGAAAGTGGAATAAGATTTTCTATACTTGATGACTATGAAGACAAATTATGAGATTTCATATTTTTCTTTGGAAACTGATTCCTTGAGATGAGAGAAAAGCAGATATTTGACATACCTGAACTTGGGTATGTATTTTTTCTATTCTACATAAGCAAAAGTTAAAGTACACTGCTAGTATAAGATCAGTAAATTGAGTAAGCAACTGCAAGGGAGATGGCTGAAGGGAGAACTGTAGAAATATTGAAGCAGAAGTAAAGTTACAGTGGAATCTTTCAAATATTTGTCTTTGTTCTGCCCTACATTGCCACTTTTCCTAACTATCCTTGTATGAGAACATGATGTATGGCAAGATTTGAAGACATCATAAACACAGAAGAATATCAGAACATGTTTAAAGGTAAAGCTGTATTGACCATAAGGACTAGCAAATCTGGAGTGGGACTAAGTATGTGAAGAACAAGGTCACAAACTAGGGAACTTAGATTATCTACCACAAATTTGAGAATTCATGATTGTGAAATGATAAAGGAAAAACACCTGAGAGCACACATCAATCACAAAATGACAACTGGTAAACAGTGATGCAGAAACAAAGTTGAGGGAGAAGGTTCGCTCCCAAAACCATTCATCAGGAGGTATTCATCAGGGAAAGAGAAGGTAACAATGAAACGTAAAGATGATGTTGACACGATGCTAGGAAGTCATAAAGTGGTTATAAATAAACTTATAAATTAGAAAAGGGCACCTATGCATCAGAGGAGTAAAATTCTGGCACAGCCTTCCAACAGGGATAGCTGGTGCAAAATCGAACTTTAAACTGTAATTCCTTTGCAGGAAAGTTAATGTCTAAAATGGGAGTTAATATTTAGCAAAACAGTTTTTCCTCTGAAGTGGTGACTTACCAAAATAAGAACATTTCAAATGAATGAAAAATTCAGTTAAAAGGAGAACATAAAGTGTTTTAATAAGAGAAGGATTGAATGAGAAATTTACATTTTGCTTCTTTAAACACTTCTCATAGAACTTATGTATTTTAGTAGTAAAGACAAAATTAGAGAACGTCCTCTTCAGCAACCAGATACTTCAGGCTTTGTATATTCTTTTTATGGGGTTCTTGAATGGGAAAAAACCACAGACTTGCAAATTTCCTTATGAAACCAGGAGTACCATTTCCACACACCTCTAGTAAATTCTGCTAGAAGTGGCAGGTTTGTGGATGGCAGTTCTGCCAGAGGCTGCCAGAGCAGGGGGACTACTCTCTGGCCTTGGTCCAGCTTGCCACAGATTCCCCAATGAATAGATGCTGTGGTATTTGGGAAAAAACAGTCCATCGCTATTAAGAGCATGCAATGCGCTGGAGAGCGCTACCCGACTGTCTGCTCTGGGGACAAGCTGACTCAAAGCAGCCATTTTAAGGCAGGTGGTGTTATTGTGGACGCAAGGAAAACCACCAAATGAATGCTTGCTCTAGTATATTCTGAATCAAAGGGTCTGTTATAAGACTCCCCAGGCATCTAGCCTTTATGTCCATGGTCTTAGCAAATTTTTAGTCTGTAAATCCTGCGTAAACTCATGACTACAGGACAATAATAGGAATTCTGTAATTTATAAATAAACTGTTCTTCACAGGTTATTGTTTATTAATATAACATATTAGCAGTATGAAAAAATAACTTGGTACTTTTGTGTAGGTACTCTGTCTTCTTTTGTACGTGTTTCTGTGGGGTTATATTTACTTCTAGGTTCATAAATAAAAGCTTGAACTGGTATTAGTTAGAAAATACGTCACCTCTGATCTTGAAACTAATTGGTTTGTGTGGACTCTGTTTAATTTGCATAATTTCCTCAGCATGATGTCTTTACTCTTCTCTCATTTTAAAGGGAAAAAAGTCTTTATTCCAATACTGAATTGAGAGTTTTAAAAAATTAGCTTTCCATTGATTACAGGTTAGGTGCAATGTTTCATTTTGTAATAAGTGGATGTATTTCTGTCATGTACTTTGAGAACTGGGATTCAGTGAGAGGCTAAAGGTATTTTTCATAGGCATGGATCCTTGTTAAATAAGTGTTACCTTTGCTTTACCGCTTCTGCGCTGGGGAAATGTATGCTCTAGCTGGAGAGCCTCTTTCACCCCACACTAACTCCCTGGATGAGTTTCCCCCAACCAAATGAGAAGCAACAGCAAATCTCAACATAAAGAAATCAAGAGTGAGCAAATTAAATACTTGTTTTACTCATGTATCTCCTCATGTTGCAGTTTGATCAGAAGTTAGGCTTAGTGCTATTTTCTGGGGATTTTGTCCTAGAAAGGTGACAATGAGATCCAAATCTCTTGACTTCTGTTTTGCTGTTGCAAAATACAAATCATGTGACATGTAATAATGCCAAAGCTAACATACAATGGCTGAAATGTATCTCCATGGCTTCTCACTGTGCTAGAACACATGCATGATGCTATGATAAATAAACACTCTACAAAGCACTTGTTAAGACAGCCCTTACCCCTAAGGAATTTACAGCCTGTGAGACAGGCAGAGATAAGATAAGATGCACCTGGTAACCGAGAAGTGATGCTATTGACATTTTTCTTTTCTGTTTGCTTTCTTTTTCCAGTGTTTCACCCTCTGTTTTATAATGAGGTGCTGGACTGGTTGATGTGACACTTGTGAGTCTATAGGAAGAATTTGATTGAAGAAGAGTGGTGGCTGACACTGGGTTTTGGGTAATCATATTTTACAAGATAGGCAGCAGAGAGGAAAATGTAAAGACAGCAATGATTGGAGACTATTCTTAAGGCTCAGTCTCCGTCAAACACTGAGTATTTTGACTCCTGTCAAAGAAAATAAGGAGGGGAGTATTCTTCAGAAAGGGATAGGAACTCCTGTATGCTCAGAGGATGATTTTTTTTTCTATTCTGATATTTAATGCATAACCCAGTCCTCCTCTCAACAGTGCAGTCTTTTGATGAACCGTGAGTAACTGTCATAACACTGGAATAAGAACTCAAGTGGTGCTGTGGCTAAAGATTTTCATTTACCTTGATAGCATCCAGACTAGATATGAGTCCTTGTTTAAGTTCCCAAATGTCATTAGTTTCTCAGGGTTATTGCTATGCTAGTAGACTTGCTGAAGCTAATCTAATCCTTTCCACTTCTCATTAGAGTGTTCCTGTCACATTTTCTCAGCTTCTGCATCTACATGTTCCCCAGTTTCCTTCAATATATACCATCTTCAGTATTACTTCTTCCATTTCCCCTCCCTCACTTTTCCCCTTATCTCCTTCTGGAGATATTATAATGTGAAATTCACGGCCAAGTTTTCTGATCCCTTTGCCTACTCCTACACTCTTCTGTCAGTGCATACTTTGTATGGCTATACCATACAACATCAGCCAAGTCACACCTTATCTTTTCCATTGGGTTCTTTGCCACTTACAAAGGTTTTTAGCAGTCTCAACTTGATTAACTTTCTATTCTGTAATTAATTTTGTTGGTGATACTGAGAAATAACAGGCTTACAACTCACTGGAAGTGTACCTTACCTGAACCTCTATGTTTTGAGTCAAAAAACGTTCAATTTTTAAAAATCTGAATCAGTTTGGTTCCTTTTGTCCTTCTCCCATTTAAAACTATCATTACCAATAAGAAATGAAAATAGTATCTTTGCTTCTTCTGCCTCTCCTGCAAACAGTCTATTCCCATAAGAAAGTGGAATAGGTTTGAATACATAGCATGGGCTACAATCTTGCAAAAAATTCTTAACAATTGTAATATGTGAACATAAAGTGATAGTCAAGTAGGTAAGGCTGTGATACCCACCTCAGAAATATTTACTGTATAGTTGGAGTGTAGTCTGCACAAACTAATAACAACATGCTTTTATGCTTGGTTACTGTAGCACAGTAGGTGGCAATGACTATGAATCAGGTTGAATGTTATCCAGATGTACTATAGCTGTTAGAGTATAATATTTATGGTAGTTTTGAAATGGTATAATAACTATAACCAGTCTAAAAACTCTTAAACATGCCCTCAAACATGATTAGCAGTAATTTATCTGAACAGAACATGAACAGATAAGCACCTCAGCTGACATAGTTATACTCGAAGCAAAAAAGAATTTGATTAATATAAAGCACCTGTACTCTTTAAATCATTTTAAAGATGGCATCTGCTTTCTTATGAGATTAAATCTGTGTAATATCAGTATTTTACCTCTAGCCTCTGTACCTAATAATCCCAAAAGTAGGATAAAAGAAGCATACAAAGGAATGGATTTGAAAGAAGAAACAGGAAGACATCAACATTTATGTTTTCAGAACAGTGTTTTCACCATTTATCTAAAGAGTTTGGGAACAGTTTATCCATGGCTTTGAAAACAAGCAGTGACAATTAAACGTTTGCTTGGGTGTTAAAACTCAAAAAACATGTAAAAATAGAGTAAAGCAAGAGGCAACTTTTTGTCATCACCACCACACTTTACCATACAGTACATACTAAGAACATATGTAGAACATACATAGTAGAATATGGGGAACTCTGGTTTCCACTGAGAATAGCCAGATTTATTATTCTTTTCTTCTCTTGTTTAGTGTCTGTGTGAAACATGTTTGGTGAATAAGACTTTATTTCGATGCTGATATTTTACATAGTTTCACTCCAATTTCTCTGTCATCTTCCCATTTCAAAGGAAAATGCATCTTCTAAAATGGAGCACAAGAAGAAGCAACATTGCCCCTGATAAAGTTCCAGGGTCATGAAAGTAAAAAGTCATCCTTGAAATTTTTACTGGAAGAATGAACAGTACCATCATGTACCCTGTTTGCACTATTAGCTGTTGATGTAACTTTTGCACATTAACAATGTGATTTCTATAAGCCAAGAAATGATGTAGATTTATAGAAAAAACATGAAAAGATTTTTTTCTGTTGATAGACTATTATGTTATTCAACATGAAGGAGCCAGACACCTTAAAGCAAGTTTAATTAAGCATTTTGTTGAAAGATAAAAGAGGGAGTTGAGACCGCTAAAGCTGACATTAGGACAAGATCTTAATTGCGCAGAGAGTTCGTTTAGGTTTCCTTCTGAAACACAAGAATAGTGAAATGACAAAGGAGACAAAGAAAGAAGCACACACATTGTGTACTTATAAGACTCAATAGAAGTCCTTTGCTGTGGCTTGAGCAATTTCCTCTTGTACTGCAAAACTGCTGGCTAGAGAAATATAGTTGTGTTTCTCTGTTTGTCCTTGCATAACAGTAGCATAAATGTAATGGTGTTAAATGAAAACGCTGAGGGATTCTGTCCCTTTGTTATAGCCACTTGAGTTTTTAATTAATTTATGTATGCAAACAACTGATTTAGAATTTTTTTGTGAAAATAATCAAGGAAACTGCTTGATTCAGATGATTCAATCAAACCGCTCAGCTCTTAGAAGTTTCACTGCTTCTTCACAGACACCGATTCAAAGATTTGTGTTAAATATATCTAAAGCTATATATTGAAGATGCCTTTAATAGAATCTTAGAATTGTCCAGGTTGGAAGGAACCTTCTACCATCAAGCCCAATCATCAACCTAACACTGACAAAAACCATCACTAAACCATGTCCATAAGCATCACACCTACCCATCTTTTAAATACCTCCAGGCATGGTGACTCAACTGCTTCCCTGAGCAGCCTGTTCCAATGCTTGATAACCCTTTCAGTGTAAAAATTTTTCCTAATGTCTAATCTAAACCTCCTCTGGTGCAACTTGAAGCCATTTCCTCTTGTCTTACTGTTCGTTATTTAGGAGAAGAGACCAAGCCCCACCTCAATACAGTTTTTTTGCTTGAATCAGTTTCTTTCACTAGACTGCAGAGTCACTAAGACAACATTTCCATTTGCCTGTTTCCAATGCATTGAATAGGGAAAAAACCCCAAAACCAAGGTGGGGGGAATAATTTCACTGAGATTAGTTCTTATTATATATATATGTATTCTGCTAATACTTGGGAATGGTGATGGCATTTGAAGAATCATGGCAACTTCTCTGTTATTTTTCTATTTTAAGAGGCAAAATAGATCCTGCTTTTGAAAAAATCAATCCATTTAAAGGGACAATCTATAAACAGTCATTTAAAAAGATTTAAACAATCTCCCTTGATTTTAGTAGAAGCTCTATTGTAAACATAACAGCATTGAAATTTTTATAATATTAAATTTAGGTTATACGGTATAGTTTCATTTCAAACAAACATTTTCCTACTTAATTTGCTGATTCCACAAGAACATGTTCTATCCTGGTTTGCTTTTCTCCCCTTCCACCAAGTCTCATATCAAAGCATTCCAACTTTACTACAAATTAGCAACTTGAAATAAACAGAATCTCTCATTCTAAAAAGGAGTAAGATGAGAAACATTCTCTGGCGTATGCCTATTGCCTTGATTTAACTTATAAATTCACAGCCTTCTGACAAATGCTCCCTTGTGTGAAGGTGTGGCTGTGAGTTGTTTAGAAAGTCGGAGAATATACACATTTCTACATATAAAGCTTTTATAAATACTATCTGACAGTGCAAAACTAGGATAATGACATAGAAATACAAACCTTTATTAATATTATACCTTCAAGATAATGATTCTTTGTATCCCAGTCTCAAAAACACTGCAGCAGAAAGATCATACAACCCGACCATCATCAAACTTTATCTGATGTCACTTTATACTTCAAATAGTTCAACTTGACACCCTGTTTGGTTTACCCTTTGCTAAGATAGAGGTTTTACCCTGAAATGACCTCTTTGGCTTTGCAGTGAATTGTCTCAGTAAACAGATGGATCATTTGACTCAAAGAAAAAAACGTAAAATATTCATTTAGGTCTGCAAATCATTTCTCTGAATGAGAACAGTAAATTCTAAGTGCCTGAGGCTTCAAACCTTTCAGGAGTTGGAATTCTGCATGAAATTGGGTTGTTAGTGTCTTGCCTTTATTTTATGTGATTTATTCTTTGTACTCCATGAAGCTGTATACTAGAAAACCTTTAATTACTTATTTCATGGAAACAGTTGAGGAGTTGTGTTTGTTTCACATTATTGGCAGCTTTGCTGAACAACGTGTGACTCTATTTAGTACAACTGTGAACTGTGGCACATATTTCATTATAGGATTTGTTTTCCAGTCTTACTTGTAATCAACTGAAGACATTGTTTCATTGAAATATATGAAAATTCCCTTAACTTCTACAATTAGAAATGTGAACGTAATCAACTTGTGTTGTAGTCTATAAACCACAGACTGAAGAGGTGTCAAAGGAGTAACTTATTCCCATTTTATGGGTGTGGACTATCATCTATGATCTGTGTTCATTTTTGTCACTAGGATAGAAAAGAATCCGTTGTAAGCTCTTGCATGATTACTGTTGCAGACAAAAAATATAACGTTTTAAATTAGTTGTAGTATATAAAATCTTTAAAATGCTGATGTTCGTCTCCTAGATAATACATGGTTTAGTATCAGTTGCATGATTTGTAGCATTTAAAATAGGAAAGACCACTTAATTAACAAGTATAATCTTATAAAAGTCATTTAAATTTCACCCATTTAACACCTTGTATTTGTTTAAGGTTTCCAGAAAAGTACCTTGCAGGGATGAAGAAATTAAGATTCTACTTCTTCCCTTGGCTCTTTAGTACCATATTATTATAGATTGTTTGTAATACTAATACTTTGTTTGCAAATATCGGTTTCAGAAGGCAGTATCTGATTTCAAAAGTAGAAATCTATTTCATATGTCTTACTAAACTTGTTAACAGCTTAGCATAAATGAAACCAAAAAGCTATTGTCTGTTGTTTTGGGTTTTCTTTTGTTGGTGGCTACAAATACAATGTTCCTGGTTTTTCCAGGTTATGACAGAAATAAGATTTTCTTATTACTCCAGAAGCAATGACCTCAAGCCTCATGAGGTAGAATTGTTGTGCTTTTATTTGGACATGGCAGTATTTCAGATGGAAAATGTTTGAAGAATGAATGGACAGAATATAAATACTTTGTGATTATTTTGTTAGTGGATGTGGATCCGACTTTATGGTTATGGAATCTTAATCAGACCTACAGGACCTGCGCAGCCATAGAGCACTGAAGAAACAAGGCCTATTGCCAATACTGTCTGCTTGATTGTAAAAGGCAGGGAAAATTGCTGTGCCACCAAAATGGCTGCCGTTCCTGGAACAGTTTAAATTTACTCCTATGAAGACAGGCTGAGAGGGTAGGGGCTGTTCAGCCCAGAGAAGAGAAGGCTCTGGGAAGACCTTATACCAGCCTTCCAGTACCTAAATGGGGCCTACAGGAGAGCTGGGGAGGGATGCTTTATCAGGAAGTCTAGTGATAGGAGAAAGGGTAAAGTTTTTAAACTGAAAGAGGAGAGATTTAGGTTAGATATCAGAAATAAATTCTTTCCTGTGAGGGTGGTGAGGCACTAGAACAGGTTGCCCAGAGAAGCTGTGGATGCCCCATCCCTGGAAGTGTTTAAGACAAGGCTGAATGGGGCTTTGAGCAACCTGCTTTAGGGAGAGGTGTCCCTGCCCATGGCAGTGGGGTTGGAACTTGATGATCTTTAAGGTCCCTTCCAATTCTAACCATTCCATGATTCTGTGGCTCTACTCTTTACCAATACAGGTTTTTTTTTGTTTGTTTGTTTGGGTTTTTTTTTCAGGACTGAGACCTATGCTCTATGTGAAGTGCTGTGGCAAGCATGGGAGCATTTTGGCTAGGATATTACATGATAGCTATACTTCAATTACATTCTTAAAGTGCTGCAACAATCTATGTATGATTGTGTACCATGATTCTAGAAATAAGTCCTCTCTTCTCTGTAAGATAGGTTTTTCACTGTATGCTTACTTTAGCCTCTCCACTATTCAAGTGAGAAATCAGTGTCAAATCAATAGGTTATCCTGAAGCCAATGGGTAATAAAAGAATATGCTATTTCTTCAAGATGACTTGTTTTAGCCACCGGACACAATACTAACCTCTTTAGTCAGAAATGGTTATATATAATTGGGACTAAAATTACTTGTAATACATTGTTTAATTGGAAAGAGTAGAGCTAAGAGACAATTCAAGCATGTTACTTCGGTAGAGTACATTGGGTAATGTCTTCCAGAAGAACAATAAAGCAAATTTCACAAAGGTTAGGCATCATATTATTTCACTGATAGGAACTCCGATTACTGTTCAAACTGTTTCCTGTAGCTAATATGTTAAGTTTAAAACCTAAACCTAAACAAACCAAATAAAATCAACTATAGTCCTGATCAGAGCAAAGCAGATTTCAGAGAGATGCTACTTAGAATTTGACTCCGCTGTTGTCTTCAAAGTGGCTTAAATGACATAGACAATAAGAGATACGTCAAATCATTAAAATATTGGGGAAGAGAACAGATGGACTCCAGCTTCTCATACATATCTGAAAAGTGGCAGGCATGCCTCCCACACCTGCTCTCAGGCAGTGGGGTTGTCACCTTAAGCTACTGCCAGCTTAGGACTCGGTACATCCAAGAACCTCAAATCCTCAGAGGATTAGACTAAATCTACGCAATCGTCCTGAGTGCTTTTAATATTTTCCTTTAACATGTTTATTACCACATCTACATGTATTCATCATCTGGATCCAATGCCATTCTGTCACACAGAAGCAGAGTGGTTTTGCCATCTGAAACAATGCTGTGTCAAAACAATAATATGTCTCCTATTGTATAACAATTTGTCTCAGGGCTATCCAAACCCATATTCCTGTTGCATTGAAACTGTCTGGCTTTTGGTTGTGAAACATACTGTGTGCTCAAACATGGAGGAGACAGACTGGTTTTGAACAAAAGCAGCTCTCCAGAGAAATGCATGTCCAAATTGAAATCAAGAAAATCCTTCATGTCTCCTGTTAATTGGTGATTCGCCCTGCATATCTGATGGGAAGATTTATGGCTTCAAGCAAAAACCTCTTTCAAGGGAATCTTAATAAAGGTTTAAGGGTGGGATTTTGGAGAATACCATGGGGAGCTCTTTCAATGGCAGTTGAAGCACTTTTGAAACTCTCAGACGTGTTTTCAGGATGCCAAATTTAGGCTAGGTTTATAATTTTTACTCTGGGATCAGAGAGAACTGGAAGACAAAAACTAGTTCTTATCAGTGCCTTACTTAATTAAGGTAATTTTATCCAAGCCACCATGAAATGCACACTTGAAATGGTATGGCACTTTAAAAACCATTACTTTATTAGTCTTGCTGCACAGAAGATGTTTGTGTGTTTGATATTTAATCATGGAAAGTATTAATTAACTCCTTGGAAATGGATAGCATCTCACCAAGCTTTCTGTAAGACAGTAACAAGTTGGAAAAAAAAAAAAGACTCTTAAGCTGATTTTCAGTATTCCCATTTTTGCGTGAACTTATACCGTAAAAGTATTCAAGCAGGATTCTTCAGTACATGACTACTTAGCTGTCTAAACTGTCTTTCCCATTTTCTTAAAAACTATTCTAAATATTGGCCAAGAACACCATGTACATCCTAGTGTATACATTCAGTTCCTTCCTTGAACAGTCTATGATTATTTTCATGTGTTGGCTGGGTAAAATGAAGCCAAGACCTTTGAAATTCCATTAGAAACACTGAACTCTAATGTGAAAATTCTGATCAGGTTTTCACAGTCTTGATTTGCTACTGCAGAATTAATTTCTTGAAATTAAATGGATATCAGTTGATGCTCTTAATAGTGTAGCCCTGTAATTTTTCACAATATTTGAACATTTAGTAAATATTATTTCTTGAGAGACCTTGAAAGATCTTGACAACTTTGAAAAAGTTCATAGTGAATTTGGTATTGTTTAATATAAATTTGGTTGGTTTCACTTAAAAGCCTTATACAGAGTCTCACCAACCTAAGGTACTGGTAGAAGATCGTAGTACTCTGAGCCCTTGGTCTTTAAACCATTTTTACACCTCTTTAATAAAATCACCTAAAGTGGAAATCTGAAGTGCTTTTACCAATTTAATGCCAGCAGAGGGCATTACAGCATAGTTCATTAAAAAATAAAATCTTACTTTATAGAAACGATTCAGATAACAACAAAGTACATTGGAGGTTTGATAAGTACTTTACTGAAAGATATTTAGACTCTTTAATGAGCGTATTGCACTGACTGAGAGGATTTCCCCACTGTAATAATAAAAAATGAGGTTTTTAAAACCTCATTCGCTTTTTAAAAAGCATGTATATTTTCTGTAATGTTGGGAAGCAAATTTAAAATTTTACAATGAAAAATAAAGTTGTTTGTAAAGAGAACCAACTGAATAAATTTAAGTAGAATCTCTCCAACTTTTACTCAGGGGAATCATTTCCCCTACCAGTTAAGAAGAGGTCCCTTGGTAGGGCCACATTTTCATGGCATTACGCAAAGTTTCAATTTTCAAACCATCTCAATGCCAACGCAACTTCCCTTGGCCTGAAGTTGTTATCTCTGTGCAAGACTATTGATTTTGAATATACAAAAGTGGTAGTTTCCCAGCTCCATCATTAGGATGCAACATTAAAAAAATGTCAGTTAAAGCTAAACCAAGCAAATTAGAAATATTAAATAAATGATGCAAAACAATTGAGAGTACTTCTCTGCGTGTATGTGTAGGTGTAGTTTTAGAATTACATTTTCAGCACATAATGTTTCTGTCTTGCCGTTGTTTTTCTACTCACCCATCTAAGAATTACAACTATAAGGGATGATGTGTGTAAGGGACAGACCCCAGGTAATAGCCTCCGCTATTTTGATCGGTAAGAACTTCACCCAAGATTTTCTTTGGCCTGAGTATTTAGCCTGGTATTACTATCTGAGCTACCATTCTGGCGCTGACCCTTTCCAGCATTAAGATTTAAAGAGCGATTTTTTGTGTTCTTGTTGCATTCTTTGAGGTTAACTATGAGTCTGTGCAGCTCTGACTGTGCCCTCCAGCTAAGAGTAGGATGTTTGTCCAAGAGTGCAGTTGAGGGTAAATGCAGATAAATTGTGTCTACTCAGTAGCAATTTGAGAAATATAAAACTTGTCCATTTACATAAAAGACAAGGGTGAATTTTTAACTTTTTATTTGAAAGCAGATTGCTGCACTCTTTAGGCCGCCTCCAGTGCTCAGTGTGTAATTTACTCTTGTATCTTTTCAGTTAAGAGGCAAGAGGAGAGGAATCTGGAAGCTGTATACCTATGGGATCCTTATTTACAGTTGTGCTTTCTACTGGGGGAAATGGCTTTGCAGCGTAACAGAAGTGATCCTCTGACCTGCCAGAGGCAGTCAGCACTCCACAACCTTTCCTAAACATACTATTTTTTAAACGGTCTTCTTTTATGCCAGTACAGTTTTCTGGGTTTTTTGTTTTTGTTTTTTTTTTTGAGAGGAGCAGCTGCTGGCCTCAAATTAAATGACAAAATCTCCGGGAAGAAGAGGAGGAACACGCTGACGGCATGTCTACACAGTCAGGAGCAGATACTTAAGGGCCTGCTCCTCGCACACAGCAAGCCAGGCGCACAGAGCCAGCTGCAGTGCAGCAGCCATACAGCCGTGTTATTACAGTAATGAGCCTGAGCTAATAAGGCCTGTTGAGACACAACCTGTGTTAGCTCAGGCTTGGCACCATGATAGCATATTTACTCAGCTTCTGGATTGGAGCTGGCTCATGTCAGGATGTCTCAGAGAGTGGGAGGAATAGTTGTGTTACTGGATGCTCCTAACTATGTAGACATACCCTGACAGATTTGTCCTTTGGGAGGTTTTAAGGAGAACACATGCAAGACCAGTTTTCTTTTTAATGAAATATTTACCTGGGGCCCGAGGCCTTCCCTCTAGTTTGTTTTTTGGTTTTGGATTTTTTAATTTTATTCTGAAGGCAGCCTGACCTTCGGTGAGAAAGGAGACGAAGGCAGTATGGGAGCCTGGTACTGCTGTTTCCTGCACAAAGCTGGAAGGAACTTTTTAAAAATAAAATAGCCTGCTGTATGAATGGGTATGCAAGATGCATAGACAGTATCCCCTCCCTTAGCAGCAATCCTTACTTGCCCTGCAGATTTTGTACTTTATCCGTGCCTACTACCAAACTGCACACTACATACCACCTGTACACTTCTCACTGGAATCCATTAGGACCTAGACCAATTTTTTTTTTTTTTTTGAGGAAAAAAAAATAAATTAAAAAGCAAGAAGACAACCTCAAAATAACTCCATGTCCCAAAGAAGAGAGAAATGTTTCTGAGGGACAGAAGCATTTATAATCTAGCAGAATAACATGCTTCTGATCAACAGAATGCTGCTCTCTGTTTTAAGGGTGAGAGATTTAACTCATCTTTTTTTTTTCCTTTATTTCCTGCTTCCAAAAGTAGGGGTCTTACCCAAACACTGGAAATACATTTATACACATTTTTGGTTTGGTAATTAAACTAAGTAGTATACATTTTTACAGTTCTCTTGAAGTGTGGTTTTGAGAGCTCCCAGTATGGATAAGGATTGCTGGGGTCTTTATACCTTCTCACCTAGAGTGTTTTAGGAGGGATTTTAGATTGTCCATCGGTATTCCTTATGTGCAGAAAAAGCCAAGGCTGCACTAGCCTTTATACACAGAGAAAGGCAGTTCCACTTGTTCACTAGAACAGACCTGTCACCTCTTCAAGCAGGGTACCAAGAGCAAGGCCAGCAAAGTGTACTTGCTGGTGTCAGACTTTGCTGCTGCTTCCAAGCAGCATCCTGGGTCTGCTGACAGGTAGGACGTACTTCTGACACGAGCAAATAAGCATACCACCATGGGGCAAAGACTTTGTCCTCTTCCCATGCTGGTCACATAGCACACTCTGAAAAGTTTCAGGGGGTGTAACAAAATGTATGCTCGAGGCACTAAAACAGGATGTCTCGATCATTTGTAGTTCCATCCTTACTTTTCTCCCTTCCTCCACTTAAGGGCAGAATGTAATATTAAAACTATAGTAAGCATTTTTTTAATTAAAAGAGGTTAAATGTATGGGATCAGATAGTCTTTCATCATACAATTATAAATTGTATGGTGGTTATTTTAAATTTCAACATGCAATTGAAATTGTACTGGGTGAGCTGGCTTGGGTATCTGCTTTGCATTTGACTGAGTTAATTCACTGCAGGTATTCAGTACTTAAGTGGCATCTGCTTTAAATATGTGCAGTAATTCAATCAAAGAAGTAAGATGGATAGTTTATGTAATCCTTTTCATCTCCAGATTGCTAAGGTTAACCTTAACTATTCCTGAATTATAAATGCATACAGCAATCTCAAACTAATACATGTAAAAAACCTTTTTTGATGGCCTGTTGAAAACCATGGAATAGTTCTTTCTTTTAAAATATAATTGATGGAACCTACAGGCACTGTATATCATTTCTTCCACTTATTTGTAATCTTAAACAAAAGTTTTGTGCAACTCATTTAAAATGGTCATTGGTGGTAATATTAAACCTCTCCTGTGAGCCAGGAACATAGGTAATTTTCTCTTCAAAATTTTGGACGCATCATTCTTACAGCCCTTTTCAGTGCCAATAGATTCTGTGACATGAATGGGAACCCAAAGGCAGATATTACAGAACAATAACGCTCTGTTGAAGCCTTCACAATTCCTGGAGTAATTAAATAAAGAAAAAAGAATCCTTTCTCTTTCATTTTTTATTTCTTTGAATGCCACTTGGATGTTTTCGCTCATTAGCTCTCTTACAGGCAGTCTGCATAATCCACTAGGTGACACCCTCACACTCTTCCTATACTCTGTAGAGAAACAAGGAGATAGTGAGCACTGAATGGCTCATTTGTTAAACATTTAAAGCAAATACTGAGATTTCAGGGACAGGTCTCTCTTTGTTTAATAATATCAGAGGTAACACTGGTTTTGTAATAAATACTGTGGTGTTTGTATATAAATTACATATTAAACAGATTAGCATTTTGTCATTAACAAGAACAAAACCACAGAGCAGTTGTACGCAATATTTCCTACAATTATAATGATTTTTCAAACGCATTTGAGCTAGTCTGCTGAGCAGACTGAATAGAAAATATGCCCTTAGCACTTTTTATGGGGGGGAACAGAAGGAATATAGTGAGGTTTTTTTCCAGTGGGGATGTGCTATAGCATCTTTGAAACAGAAATGAAAAGCCGCATTCACCCCTAATATAAAGTAGTATTAAAGGATAAACATCAATGGAATTTTGCATGTTTATGCCAGTGGTGAATTTTTCTTGTAGTCCTTTATGTTGATAACAATGCTTTATAAATCCTTTGAAGAAAAGATCTTTTGTCATGTTGTTTTTATACACCTAGCACAATAAGGCTTGAGCTTGTTTAGGATCTCTATCTATGAATTCAACATAGCAAATAAAATCTTCTATTTTATTGCTAGTATTCCTTACTTGGCAATGACTATGAGTACTATTTTAAATGTTGTATGTAGTGAAATACACTGGAAATATATATTCACTAGTGGTGTAATTAAGAGTAACATCAAAGACATAAGAGTTACATCCTAAAATTAACGTAAATAAAAGCAAAATCATATTAAGGCCCTAGCAGTCAAACACAAGAAATTAATTTCTTTGAACAGCAGGTTTAAACAGTAACCAGCCAGGTCAAGAAAGAGAGAAATTGACTTATATGGGCATGGAAAGCATAACATTTTTTTGTTTACTCATAATAATTATCCCAATTCGTTATATGGCAACTGTGCGTTTTCAAGCTTTTGCCACCCATGCACCTTTTATATTCAGCTCCACTTTACAGTGCTCCTTCTTTTAGCAACTTCACCGACTCTTTAGCTCTAGCCTAGGAATACCTGGGTTTCTTTACTACTGAAATCTGCAGAAATCTACGGAAGTTATACACTATTCTGCTATCATGTAAGTTTATTGACTTCAGTTAGGATTCCTACTATGTGTTAGGCCCATAGTATACTTAGAGACTGTACAAAGAGAGCTGAAAAATTCCTTGTATTTTTCCATTTTATTTCAGTTTATTAATGCTTGTATTAGGAAAAAAAACAACCAACAAACAAACCCAAAAAACCTGAATTGTTTTTTAACATGGTTTACTAAATATTTCAACTGCTCACTTCTGCTCGCTTTTCTGTCCTGAACAGTCTGGGAAGAAACAGTTTTTAAAACTTGGGTTATATCAGATGGAGAAATGGCAGGAAGATAATGAAGTTTTTGGGTAGCTGTCTTTTTAAAATGTGTGTTACATTCTGATGGTAGCATAATGTGATACAGTAATTTAAACATACTTTAGGGTATAGTAGGTAAATAACTAACATTAAAGAGACTAACTAGGGAAAAAACCCCAAACGCAAAAGACAGGACACGTGGAATCGCCTAAGTTACTGTGGGGGAATGGGCAAGTGCATTGGCTGTTTTTGTGGGATTCTGGAATCTATATGGTTGATCACATGAAAGCAGACCCCAGCCCAGGACAGATATCATGAACATCTTGAGGATAACCTGTGAAAACAGTTGTAGTTTGAATAAACTGTACAGACATCATCATAATAGCCTAATTGCTAACACTAACAGTGCGCTCTTATCTGAACTAGTTCTCTGTGATGTCAATGGAAGCTTAATTGTAACATACAGAATAATGTTACTGATTTAGTCGTACTCGCTGCCAGCTTTGGAATGCTCAGAATGATAAACTCTGTGTGCATATGCAGACGCTTGTGATCACATAATGTACACACGCAGGCACATAGGTATTTCTGGCAGCCAGCTCCTGGAGATAACCGGAAGGCTACACAGTAGTTTTAAGACGTGGAAGGTAAGAGTCATTTCAAGTTCAAAAAGGTTTGCAGAGAGAGAGTGCAGTTGCCTCCAAAACATCCACGACATCAATGCGCACATCTCTGCCTTTAGAGAGAAGTACCCTGGGATCTTTAGGACTTACAGAAATTCAGATTCTTCTGGGTAACGTGAAATAAATAATCTCTAAAAACACATTGTCCCTTGTATCAGAGGCAACTGATTTCAGGCACTTCGAGGGAAGAGTGCCATCTGCTGCATCCCAACTATCACTTCTGTAGAACCTTTTCTTTTTCATGGAAGTTTCCCAACCAGAGTCCTGTACCTCAAACTCAGGCAGCATGTGTAATATCGTGCATAGGAGTAGTCCAGTTCTCTCAAAAATTGCATGTCTGTATAAGTCTGAAATATGGCAATGTGAGGGGAGAGAGGAATGATAGTTGCATAAGAAGATAAATACCAAATTAAAAATTCACTCCTTTGGCCATTGGGCATTCAGTATTAAATTAAATTTAAATAAAAAGACAAATGCTGGGAATTACAGCTAATGTTTCACTTTGATTAATGTAGTAGTTGTATGCTATTGTACAATCAAATCTATATATTACTGTATTTTCTGCAGTTTAAAAATTCACTTAAAACCAGCACTTTATGTCACTGGAAATTAGCTTTTTTTCTTCTTCTTCTTCTTCTTTTTGAGTCAAAATTTTCCATTCATTGATGTAATTTAGAGTAGGATATAGAGTTATGGCATTTTTTGCCTTCTCCTTTTTGGGTGCCACTAAATTTATCTTACCTGATTATTTTTCAGGCATTCATATTTCACATATTCCAGAATTAACACAGCAAGTTCATCTCCATTTTAATACATGTAGAAAAATTGTTCTCCAGATTTGAAGAGGTTAAAGCCATAATCCTTTTCCTAGAAACATTTTCTGACATATATATGTATATAAGTCTCAACATCGAGGAAAATAAGGATGCTTGAGTAGCACACGTTTTGTAAGAACATCTGCAGAATTAAAGATAATGTCAATTACTTATACGATATTCTGATTAATTTCTGTAGGCTTACAATTTGAAGAGATTCACTCAGCCGTGCAGCTGTTATATATTATTACAATCTAAATGAATTTTAAAAAAGATAATTAGAGCAGTATATATCCCCTCCTAGTAATTTTTCTGAAGTAAAAAAACACTGACAGCTAAACACTATGCTATGAAGTATCTGACAGCACAACCTGAACAACTCTTTGATGCTCTAGTGTCATTTCACTATAGGTACCTAAAGTAGAATTAATCTGTACTTCTCAAAGGATGAATATTTCTTTATAGTGATAGAAACAGTCTGAGATTCCTGTTAAAGATGGGGTAAATGTGGCACAAAGGCATTAAACTGTATCACTTATGCTCACTTCGTGACCCTATGGTAAGGTTATTCACGCCTCAGAGTTTTAATCCACTGCTGTATTTAGAATATCTCTGTATTCAAAATGCAAAATTAGAAAATTAACATCCACCATACTTAAGACTTCAACAGCACACAAAATTTTACTTGCCCCTTTTTTTGAATGACCTAAGCAAAACAGTGTGTGAATCTAGAAACCTAGCATTTCAGTAATGTACAGCAAACAGATTCATCTTGAGTAGAGAAAACACTCCGGGAATTAGCTGAATGCTTTATTTACTTTCTCTCACATCGTATATACTTGTTGCCAGTTACAAAGTAATGGATTAATTTATGTTGCTGGATAACATGTCATAGAAATGCATTTAAAATGCTTTTACAATTAAAGATAATAGGGGATATTGACAGCTTCATATAAAAATAGGGATACATAAAAATGGCACTTCACAAGTAAATAAATATATGTATATATAAAATATATGTGTGTGTGTACATTCGCAGAATACGTAAGACCATTTATTCCCTATAGAGTGACCTTCTTGTAGATTGGTGGTTTTGCTCTTGTAACAGAAGCAATCAGTAAAATACGTAATTCAATACAACTGAGTCCATCGAATATTGACACTGCAAACTAAAAAACACACCTTCAAAAATGCTATAGGTGGTGGTGGTGTGTTTTCTTTCTTTCCAGGAGGCTATTTAGTCTAGGCATTAAAAACGTTTTGACTATATAGTAACTGGAACAGGTTACCTATAAAGGATATCAAATGCCAGTCATTAGAAATGTGTAATAATGGGATTAAAAAAATACATGCTGGTGGGAGTTTACTTATATTTGATCTTATCTCAGAACAGGGAGGTGAAATAAATGAACTCCGGAGGCTCATTTGCAGCCCTGTATGTGACTCCTGTTTATTTAATTAAAAAAGGAACAACCCCAAAACAAATTATTGAAATTGCAACGTTCTCTGTACGGGTTAAGGATTATCTAGGACCTCTTCACTGGCTTTGTCGTGTGTTTTAATTTTGGAGGTGCTAATACATTTTTCTTTCATAAGGAGTGTAACGATGGCATGAGTTCTGATTGAACAGAAAGAGAAATTGTTGGCTATGAACAGCTTGAAGAAATCCGGTCATGTCCAAAAGTATTCACTAATTCCATAGTTATGATTGTTTTCTGACTGCTTTTGGAATAGGACACTAATTCCTTTTTCTCTCTGAAAATGAACGGTCAATTGGTGTTAAAACACTAGCGTATTTTTCTAACTTTTGAGTGTTCTCATGCCTGGTCTACTCTCAACAGTTTTAGTGAAAATCTTGCCAGTTTGGTTGCTGCTGACAGACATTCACGTACAAGCCAGGAACTTCCTTTTCCAATGTAAACCAGTTTTTGCATTACATTATTAAAAATTTATCTTTACAGATCTTACATAGAAGTGGACTAAAATAGATTCAGTGCAGCTCACAGGGCCTTTCTGCTGTTGGACTTTCAGCCAAAGTCTGCCATGTACCGTCCTGAAGGAGGAAAACATGGTGGCACGGCAGCACGAGCGTGGTGAGATTGATGGTGGCTGAGAGCATCCAAACCTGTTTGGCTGATGATAATGTGGGGTGTGTGCATGCATAAATCCCACAACAGCAAGTAAAAGAAGGTTCTTTGGTGGTTTATTACCCTGCTGATAGAGAAGGCTCATTTGCAATGGGGTTAATATGTTCAACATGCTTCTTGGAAATAAAATGTCTTTTAAACTCTTGTTCAATCCTCATAACATCATGAATCAAATCTAGGAATAGCTGGAGCTTTGCTGCGAGGTGGTAGCCCTGCTCTATGTCTGACTCATCATGCAGCCTTTCTTCCAAGTCCACCTTCCCTTTTCACTTGCAGCATTAAAGCCTTCTTGCCCCATCACTATCTCTCCTATCAAGAGATAAAGCTAACGTGACCAGGTGGAGCTGTACCCCGTTGTAGTTTCTGTCCTGTGTGGCCATTGTCCCTGCGCCCAGCTGCAGGAGGGAGGATTTGAGGCCCCTTGTTCCAGAGGTTTGGTCTGCGCCTGGAGCACAGTGGGGAACTACCCAGGGAGGGTTAAGCCAAGTGGTCAGTAACCTCCAGGGAGGTATCAACACGTGTCAGGTGATTTTCACGGAATCACAGAATTTTCATGGTTGGAAGGGACCTCCGAGATCGAGTCCAACCAGGCACACACCACAAAAAAACCCCAAAAAACAAACCAACCAAAAAACCAAAATAAACTCCACAAAAGACCAAACCCCACAAAACCAATTGCCCAACCCAACAATCTCAGCCACTAGCGCACACCCTGAAGTGCCACATCTACACGTTTCTTAAATACCTCCAGGGATGGTGACTCCACCACCTCCCTGGGCAGCCTGTTCCAGAGCCTGACCACCCTCTCAGCGAAGTGATTCTTCCTGATACCCCATCTAAACCTTCCCTGCCGCAGCTTCAGACCATTTCCTCTGGTCCTCTCATTACTCCCTTGGGAGAAGAGGCCAAGCTAGGGAGAAGAGGTCTACCCCGCGTAGGGCCAGGGGCACCCTAGCCAGGTTTTTGTCCCGTTGGTTCGGTCACTTTCGGAGGGGACTTCCCGCACCCTCCCCGTGACCCATACCCCGCCGGGTGCCGGGGAAGGCAGCCGCCCCGCAAGTTAATTACAGGAGGGAGGGAGGAGGCAGGAGGCGGTGCCGGCTGCGCGCAGGGCGGAGCGGAGCGGGCGGGATCCGCCGGGCCGGGCCGGGCCGTGCGGGGGCTGTGTAGGTGCGGCTCCTTTAAGGTGTCCTGAGGCGGCAGCAGACCTGCCGCGGCGGCGGCGGCGGCAGCAGGGAGAGGAGGCCAGGAGGGGGAAGGGAGGGGAAACCTACCGGCGGCCGTCGGTGGCTCGACGTGACACCAGAAAGTTGAGGCTTGGCCCCGCCTGGCTGGTGCACCCCTGCCCCGGCGGCTGGGGAAGGCGAGGAGCCGCTCCTCCTTCCCCGCCCCCTCCTGCCGCCGCAACCGGGGGCGGGTGGCTGGGGGCGTTGGCCCGGGGAAGTTTTGCTCGCCCTCTCTTTTTCTCCTTTCTCTCTTTTCTTTCCTCCGGTGCCCTCCTCCGGCGCCGGGC
>VXBW01000693.1:1234540-1308259 GCA_013400375.1 Thinocorus orbignyianus | reverse complement strand
GAGATAAGGGGAGGGGGATTAATGGTCATTAAGTCGCTGCTTGCGCGGGGTTTACGCGTGTCGCGGCTGTGAGCGCAGGATGGGGCCGTTCCGCCACCGGGGTGTCGCGGACATCCATCCATGGCCGCCCCGGTGGCTTCGGGGCCGAGCATCCCCCGGCAGCCCGCACCCTCCCCCCCGGGTGATGTTCGCGGGGGGCGGGGGGGTCGCCAAGGCGCCTGGTTGGGGTTTTAGCGCTGGTTTCTGCCCAAGCTCGCTGTTGGTGTTAGGAGAGCGGGTCTGTCTGCCTGCCGGTATGCCTTCCCTTTCTCCGCAACGCCTTTTGTCGCGCAGCTAGCTAGGGACAAATCAGTAAAAACCTCGTGTTGTATGTAGTTGAGGTTAGCGTGGGCGCTAACTCTCTCCTACCCTAGTTGATTTTTACAAGTTTGCTAAGGACCCCTTTGAGCTATTAAAGTGACGGTGGCGTGAGACACCTGGTCAGTAAATGAATGAATGAAGTTTTTGAAAGACTTAAGTACACCGCCTGAAGCTTTAAGTCTTATTTATGTCACCAAATGCAATAAATCATGTCTGTTTCTAGATTATATCATAAACTTAACTATTACCTTTTTGCTGCTAGGTTTACTTCTTGTGGCTTTGAATCTGGAAAGCTTTGCGTCTCTCTTAACAGGGTTAGAGTTACTCTCTTTTCACTTTTGACTGTCAGTCATGCCATCCTTAATTTGCTTTTCTTTGTGTTGCCTCCTTTATCTAATGGAAGAAACAACTGTAATGGGGAAGAGCCTTTTCACCAGTTTGTTCTTTGTGAATCTTTCACACTGATTGTAAGATGGATGTAAGGATTTTTTTTGTATTTCGTTTTTTTTTTTTCTCCCCCCTTCCTAAGGATGGGGATGCCCTCTTTAGAAATATTGATTCCAGCTGAGTTGTTGGGCAGAAAAACAAAAATAAAGGAAAAAAGACATGAATTTCTATGGAGGTTTTTAATTTTGCCATGTAAGCGAAGTCAGTAAATAAAGACAAACACCAAAGAATGACTTTGTTCTGATTCCCTCACCAGAGGGGTTTCTTTGCCCCCTCAGCTAGAGTGTGGTCAAATAGTCAGTCTTGTGTCTGGAACAATGGAGATGCCAGAAACCTTTGGCAGGATGAAGTTTGAGGGCAGATGGCTGCAGTGCAGAAGGAAGGACAGGAGTCATCTACAGCAATTTCCACACTGAAATCCTTTGAGTTCTGCTGACAGCTGATCTCCTTGCAAGTTGATTGATCCTTTCCTCCCTTTTTCACTGAAGGTTTTCACTTCCTTTGCTTACGCCCAATACTAAATCAGCGGTTTGTGTCACTATGCTCTAAGTGGGATGTTAGAAGCTTCTGCTGAGAGGTGGGGGATGGGGAGGAAGAAAGTCTTAGTAATAGAAAGGTAAGTGGGTTAGTGTTTGTGAAAACAGTAATTGGTAAACCACTTAGAATTTAAAAACCCTAATTTTTACCCTGGTGTTGCCTCTGTGCAATCCTGTGAAGTACCTTCTTTCATCTAAGCCTGTGGTTAATAAATGTTGAATAAATTTAAATTTGAATAGTTCTGAACATTGGAATACAGCAGCTTTCCTCCCCTATTGTCCCAGTGTAATTTCGGTGCCTCTTTGCATAAAGATAAGAACAAAAATTGCTTTAAGGGGTACTTCTCTGGTATCCTTGTTTTCTTGAGTACTTACCTGCATTCTGCCCTTTCTTCTCCATTTTGAGTCAAGTCTTTGCTTTGTAATCCAGAGAATTTTCATCTTTCCACCCCAACAAGAAAAAGCAGCATTAAATTAATATGTTTGGAGAATAAAAGTTTTCAGTTATGTTGAGAGTAACATGCAGGATGCTTTTGCTGAGAGTAAGAGCATCAAGGCTCTGGTTTTCCACATTTATGTTTGCTGCTCTATCAATTCTCAAGGCTAAATATGTTAGTTTGATTTTTCTGATCCTTCCATGGAAATCCTTGTATTTCTATGAGGCATTTCATTGCATAATTGATTCCCACCTGCTCTACGTGTTTTCCCCTCTCCTGTCCACGAAATCCTGTACTAATTACTGTACTTCAGATGGGATTTGCTCAAGAGGGCTTTTCGTGCTGTGTGAAACAGGCAGGTCTGACAGCAGCAAGGCAGGCATGGTTTCCAGTGATAGTTCTAGCCAGTGGAGGGCAAAATTGTCTCTTGTATTCCTTCATGGCAGAATTATCTTCTGACGGTTAATGGTTTAAGGGGTGCCCACGGAGAATCCCTAGAGCCCTTTCCAGTTGGCTAGCCTACCTATTGGAGTAAGTAAATCAGCAATTTCTTTGAGATTTTTTTTGGTTTGTTTGTTTGTTTCCTAAGTCTGTGCTTAAGGAGGGAAGTTTCACTTCATGAAGTGGTATTAGAGTTCATCAGGAAATGTTTCTGCTCTTATTCTGTATGTGTTGTCCCATAGTAATAAAATAAGAGAGATTTTAAAAAATGTTACACAGAAATTCAAAGGATTATGAGTGTCTAAATGCATAATCTGGAAAGTAAATAAATTGCCCAAGAAAGCGTAAACCCCAGGTGTTTTTCACATACCCCTAACACATTGTGTGCAGTTCTAAGTAACTTTACTTTAAGACCGTTTAAGAAAGATCTGAGTCAGCTACTTAGAGTTGAAGAAGCTGGTCATGCTTGCATTTTGTGTTTGAGGATTTCAGACTAGAAAAGAAATAATGACATGCTATGAAATGGAGAATATTCCCTCACAAGTAAGAAATAATCAAATCATCCAGGTTTTTGACTGGTTCAAAACCACTTATCCTTTTGAATACTGATAGTATCTGTGGAGATCAAACTTTTTTTGTTTTTTTTTCTTCCCCATTCCCATAGTGTGGGGTTGTTTTGTTTTTTTTTGCTACCTTTAGACTAGAAAGAGATACTTTTTTTTTTTTTGCATTGCTTAGCAATGAATTTAAAACAGAAGAACACTCAAGCTGACTTTTTTGCTTGCTGCAGTCAGTGTTGGTTGTCAAATGTTTTCTGGCTTCTGTGTCAGGTAGTCCTATACCATTGTCCTGAAGCAGCACAGTATTTTCAGTAGCAGGGATCATCCATAATATTCAGGGTACTGAACTTTGGAGGATTACTGTGTACTGTCTGTAAGATTTTTATTAGAAAACATGTAATTATGTGAAGGATACTTCTGAATCTCCTGCCTAACATCTACAGGCTAAAAGTTCTGATTGGATCTACAAAGAAAGATGGACCATTATAAATATTATCAGAAACTAGTGGTAACTAGACAACAACTTTATTTAATGTCAGATATTAACATCCGTGCCAAATGATGTTTTAGTATGAAACACTTTGGAAGTGATGGCCAAAGAGGCCTGACTGGGGATCCAAACTAATTTTGTTTCCAGAAGAGGTAGGGAGTGAAAATACTTAGATGTTCAAGATAGAGAAATCTGCTGCTGTACTTAAGAATGTCAGAACCTATCCCCTTGCTCTCAGATAATACTTGTTTTCCCGTGGCACTTAGTTTTCTGACATAACTGGAAGAGTTTTGTTTCACAATCCTAAACAGGTGTAATATCATGTCTCATTAGGGGATAGCTTTGTCTAACTAATTTAATAATATGCTGGGGCTAGCAAGTCCAGTCATTTGCTCGGTTTCTAGAACTTACTGGTTTTGTCGTTATTAAATGCATTGTGTGTATAACGGTCACTTGGCTTGGTGTCATGGTAGCTATTTTAGATTCTTCTTCAAACTACTTCTCATTCATACATTGATAGTCTGATCTTCACTGTAAGTTATTGTGAATTTGCTGGGGGTTTTGTGTACTTGAATGGCTGAGGCTTTTTTTTTTGTTTGTTTGTTTTTATTTTTGGTTGTTAATATTTTGAGGTTATTTTCTGGTCAAGTTAGTAGGAACCTTGCTCTTTCTAAGCAAATGAGAGGCACTTAAGAATTTTATATGCTGAGGTCCTGACACATTTTGTTCGTGTATTTTGGTATATAGTCTTGCTTGGTGGTGATAAGCTTCCTTAACTTTTCACCTGAGAGCCTCTTCATAAAATTGTGAAGTAAATAGTAATAGCTATTGAGGTGTATTTTGAGTCCAATAAATTCTGTAAACAGGGGAAATAAGAGTACTTTCCTGTTAGTGACTAGAAGCTTGACCAAGAGGTGAGACTAGAGCTATGAAGAAATACTCATCATAAATACCTTGAAAGTTAGAGGTGCTTTTAAGGGCAGGTAATTTATGAGTTTGTACCTTCCCTTCATACCTGCTTTGGGATTATCTGTATAGGTCCTAATACCGCTGTTTGACTATAATAGCATGTTTCACACTTAACACTGATACCTCTTGCTTGATTATTGCATCACCCTCAAATCACTGCTGAGTTGGTGTGGGTAGAAGGGCATTTTATGTGAAGAAAGAAAATGTCTTATGAGAACAAATATTTTGGTCTGTGGAGGTGGGCCATAGAGGGCAGCCAGCGAAGTTGAACTTGCCCAGTTGATGGAAAATCTCAACAGGCAAAAAAGAGGAGCAGCTGGGAAGTTGATAATGACTTCGATTTTCAGTAAGATCCATGGAGTTCTGTTTTGCTGTGGCTCTACTACTTCTTGAGGCTTTGCTTTTTTGAAGATTGAGAGCCTTAGGCCAGGTACTGGAAGTTAACTTTCTCTGTGGATGATGGTAAGCTTTTTTTTTTTTTTTAAATAAGGTGGTGATGAATTTAATTGTGGATGCTAAAATTTCTTAGTTGATGCAATAATTTAATTAGAAAAATTGTGCGTTTACCAACTTAAATGATGACAAATGTTCCAGAACCATTTCTTAAGAGGCATGAGGGTAGACCTCTCAGAGTAGGAATGCGCATGTTTTAATTGATGTTAAAACGACAACATGGAGTTAGCCAGAGGGAGAGGTAGGCAAGTATTTATTCTCGTTTAACTTTCCCAGAGTATCCATTTCAGGTATAAGTAGTAGGGGAAATGTCCTGTGCCTCATTAAAACCATGAGTAGAGGTTTAAGGAAAGTATATTCTATTTTTTTCCATGTCTTTTGAAAGTGAGGGAACTATTTTTCAGTGGGAAAGTAAAAGAGTATATGAATGAATAAGGAAGTTAAATACTGTCCAATGTTGAGATCTGTGCTAGGGCTTTCTGAGATTTACCATAAAATCATAGAATGGTTTGGGTATGAAGCCCTTCCAACTTTAATCATTCTATGAAGAGACCTTAAAGGTAATCTAGTTCTAACCCCCCTGCCATGGGCAGGGACACCTCCCACTAAAGCAGGTTGCTCAAAGCATCATCCAGCCTGGCCTTGAACTCTTCTAGGGATGGAGCACCCACAGTTTCTCTGGGCAGCCTGTTCCAGTGCCTCACCACCCCGACAGTAAAGAATATCTTCCTAATTTCTAACCGAAATCTACCTTCTTTCAGTTTAAAAATGTAACCCTGATAAGGAGTCCCTCCCCATCTTTCCTGTGACCCCCTTTAGGTATTGGAAGGCTGCTATAATTTTTGTACATATTTTCCATGCCTGTCTTATTCGAAAGGTTAAAAAAGTTTCTGACTGAGACTAATACATGCAGGTGTGTATCTGTGTATGACTTACTAAAACAAAACAGATACACTGACAATAATGTGATTTGTGAATGCTGGCAGGCCAGTCTTAATTTAGAGCCTGATTGTAGCCTGAGCAGCTCTTGTTAAGTGTAGGATGAGAATTCTCTGTTCGCAGGTGAGAACTGAGAGCTCATTTCTCCTTTGCTGAGGACAGAGCAGTTTATTGAACGGTACTTTCTTAAGGTGACCTGACCAAAAAACCCCCTTTCTCTGTGCTGACAAGGATGATAAAAAACTTTTGCCTTCACTTTTTTAGTGGGAAGTCATGTTAATTGCGTGTTCCAGAAATGGAAACTTGGAAAATTAGGAAGGAGGATCTACCATTAATCAGCAGAGAATGTGCTTGTAGGTCTAAATAAAGGCTCTGCAGGTGTTAAAAGTTCAAAAAACAGCTTTGTGTATTTGTGAAAACTACATTTTGGGTCCTCAAGCTTACTCATAATTGCTTTCAGTGCCATCATCAAAAGAATAGAACTTGAGCACTTTTCCATCTAGCTTGTGGTGAAATCAGGTCAACGTGTTGCTACAGGAGTGAAGGCTCTGATGAAGTAACTGGGGCTTGCACTTCACCTTTCATGTGGATGTTCAATTCTGAAATTTCAATAACAGCAATAGCATTTTTTTGTCATCTTCAACCTCATTTTTAGAACATTTGTTTTTTGTCTTAAGGGTTGTTTTCTTAAAGTATAAACTCTATATAGCTAGTGTGTAAAAACATCAACTTTTTCGTAAAGATATCTTGGGTATCCATCTTAGTCAGAATGCTGACATACATGCTAATAAAAATGCTCTATATATACTTTCACAAAATAGTAAACATGCTGCTGAAGGTTTCTTTCTTACTTGGCTTTCAAAGAAATTCCATAACAAACAGTTGGAATCTGTATCTAAACAAGAGGAGATACCGCTATGGGTTTGCTGACTGGTGATAGAGGTAGATTTCACAGTGTACTCCCACTCACCTTCTGTTTTCTGCCACTAGACTTTACGCTGTGTGGTGGTTTAACCCCAGCTGGCAATAAGGACTGTGCAGCCTCTTGTTCACTTTCCACCTCACCCAGGTTGGGTTAAGGAGAAGGGGGAGAAAAAGGAAAAAAAACAACAAACCACTTGTGGGTTGAGGTAAAGACAGTTTAATAGCGCAGTAACAAAAGAGGAAATAATGATAGAAGAATATACAAAAAATAAAGTGAGGCAGTGCAGTTGCTCTCACCACCTGTTGATTGGTTGCCCAGCCCTCCACGAGCAGTAGGTGCAGATTCCTGCCCCCCAAGCCAACCCCCATTTATATACTGAGCATGACATCTGTGGTATGGAATATGTCTTTGACCAGCCTGTCCTGTCTATGCTCCCTCTCGGCTTCTGTGGGAGGCTGAAAACCTCCTTGACTTAATATAAGCATTACTTAGCAACAACTAAAACAATATTTGTTGTCAACATTATTCTTATACTAAATCCAAAACACGGCAGGAACTGGGAAAAAAATTAACTCTATCCCAGCTGAAGCCGTGGCACACTGTTAGAGGGGTAGAGGGCTTTCTGTGTTATGTTAAATATTTATATTTATTCACATTTAAGTAAATCACTGTAAGCTAAATAAATAGGTCATTTAATTGAAATACAGCTTACTATAAATTCAGCTTAGACTTAAATGACTAATTGAATATGATATTATTGAAATGTTATGAATATTTTTTAATTGGAAAACAAGCATGTTTTCTGGACTGCTGCAGTCCTGAAACACACATACTTTCTTTGAAGAAACGCCTAGTCAGATAAGCAAAATTATTCAAGCTGCCCTTTTCTGTTGGCAAGTATTTGCTCAATATGGTGTTGAATTACCTTAAGTCTAATGTTAATATAGTGAATGATTAAAATAACATGAACATCCCTTACTGTAGATTAAAGATCTATAAAGCTGACAAGCCTGGGCTGAGCTCTGGATTTAAAACCTTAATATTTTATTTTTTTCGTTTTGCATAGTGAATTAGCAGTTAGGTTGTTCCAAAACTGAGCTTATCCATCCTCTCAGCCGTGGAGTGCACTGTATAGTGAGGGTCAGCTTCCAACCAATGAAACCTGAAGTAATCTTCAGATGCTTATCCATCAAGAAGAGTGTGACCAGCAGGTCCGTGGAGGTTATCCTACCCCTCTGCTCTGCCCTACTGAGGCTCCATCTGCAGTACTGTGTCCAGTTCTGGGCTTCCCATTTCAAGAACGACAGGGAACTGCTGGAGAGGATACAGCACAGGAATGAAAAGATGATCAGGGGCCTGTAGCATCTCTCTTACGAGGAAAGGCTGAGGGACGTGGGTCTTCTTAATCTGGAGAAGACTGAGGGGGGGATCTCATTGACACGTACAAATACTTGAGAGTTGGGTGTCAAGTGGAAGGGGCCAGTCTTTTTTTCAGTGGTGCCCAGTGAGAGGACAAACGGAAATCAGCACAAACTTGTATGTAGGAAATACCATCTGAACACGAGGAGGAACTTCTTCACTTTGAGGGTGGCAGAGCACTGGAAGAGGCTGCCCAGGGAGGCTGTGGAGTCTCTATCTCTGGAGATATTCAAAACCTGCCTGGAGAAGTTCCTGTGCAACCTGCTGTAGGTGGACCTGCTTTGGCAGGGGTTTGGATTAGCTGATCTCCAGAGATCCATTCCAATCCCGTATCATTCTGTGATCTGTAACATCCATGTGGGAGAACTTTATCGTCTGTATACTTTAGATGTTACTACTGTTGTAGTCTTTGTCTTCTGCTCCTTTAACGGCCTTGTACATAAATCAGAATTGAAATTTCTTTAGTATTGTTAAGCTGTTTCATGTTAGTATTGCAATAAAACTTGCATGGCTAGCATTTTTGTATGTTCTGAAATTTGCATATCCCAAGGCAAGATATTTGTTTTACATTCTGGGTTAGTTATATTGCCTCTTTATCTAATTGCTTAACTGCCTTTACATTGAAGATGAGATATATGAAGCAGTTCATGATTTTAAATTTATGTGTAGAAGACTTTAATTTTGCTATTTGCTTCTACAGTAGCAAAATGGACATTAACAGTTCCTCATTTTAGAAATTAGGATATAATATGTGGCAACGGATATAATGTATGCCTAAAGATGTGCCCTAGATGAACTTCCCTCTCTTGCAGAAGTAAGTAAAGGGGGAAAGAAAAGGCTTTTTATAGTTACCAGATGAATATGCTTTAAAGAGCGGCTTGATTTTCAGTAAGCAGTAACCCTCAAGATTTTTGTAATCCAGGACATTGGGAGTTGTCGAAGTTGGGAACCTACAGCTGAAATCTAGAGCCACTGAAGATCAGTAATGCCTTTTGAAACTCTTGATTCTAGGGTTTAAATTAAATTGTATAAAATGTTTGATTTATCTTCAGTTGCGAATGTTTATAGATCACTGTGGATACTTAGTCCATCTGAAAATTAAGATTGTGATGAACATTTCCCTAAAAGCCAATTAACTCAAAAAAAGCTGTGTACCTTTGAATTTGCATCTGAATCTATAGCTCTGTGTAGGGTGAGAAGCCAATCAAAAAATGGTAGTGTATTCTTTTAGAATCTTCTTGGCTTGCCACTTTGTAGTACATTTTACTAATACCGTTCAGAATCAGACTTTTCAACCTGCACATCTCCTGTAGGCCAAATAAGCCCTAGCATGTAAGCCCAAGCTAAGGATAGCAGCCCCCAAATCCAAAAATAAGCCTGTATTTATGTGATGAAGGCGTAATATGGGGTCATAAAGTATGGAATTTTTTTTGGATCAAATGTTCAGCAATGTCACTACTCCTTTTTTGTCTTCTATCAAAACCTCTTGGCACCTGGTATTAAATGTGGTGCTTGCTCTAACTTTGTGCTGGGAGATTTCTTGGATGCTAAACCGATTCAGAACTGGGATTTGAAAATTCTGAGTGTTTCCCCCGTCACCTCCCACTCACAACACAACTCTGTCAGTACAACTTTGTGATTTGGAATATAGCTGATGCCCTGGGTACAGCAGCTGACACATACTTCAGAAAATGTTTAATAGTAGGAGGTGATAAAGGGAAAATTAAAAGTGTGAGGAAACAAGGAGGAAAGAAAAGAAGTTCAGGGTGGTAACAAATTGTTTTACTTTTTGCTATCCAAACTAGAAGTTGCCGCTGGAGAGGGTAGAGCTTGGGACTATGACGCTGTAGCAGCAGAATGTGGGGGAGAGGATGTATATAATGAATAGGCTTAAGGAAAATTTGGCTGGAATGGAACTTGCAGTGTGCCAGTGCTCAGGCATAAAAGTGATTGGCAGGAGGCCCCATGCAAGGAGTAAAATCTTGTCTCCACCAACGTGGAAAATTATGGTTTCAACTGCAAAAGGAGGTAAAGCTCAGAAGGAATTAGCATATCTCTAGCACTGAGGGGCATCTGGAACTGGATGGCTGGGTTAAATCATTCAGTAGTGATTAATGAGACTCATTGCTTAGGTTATACAGCCCTTAAAAATTAAATGGAATAATTTAAAACTAAATGCAAAGCAGAAAGAAGGAACCATTGCTGCTGTTTACCTCGTGAATACAGAAGGTGGAAGAAAGTCTTCCCTATCTTTAGATATAAGGAAAAATCTGCTAAGTGCTGCTGTTAAGTTCATAAACTAACAAATTAACTATTGAACAACTGTTCTGAGGAACATTTTGTGATTTTTACTTTTTTTTAAAAATGTGCGCAGCAATCAGAACCTTGAAATGGGAGGGAGCGTGCAGGATGGGATTTTGCTGCTGGTGGGTACTTCACCTCTTAGAAAACTTGAGAAAATAATTATTTCTATTCTTTCACTGGTAAGTGTTAATCTGTGTTGCCTGTAGGGAAAGCAAAATATTGCAACATATAAAGTGAAACAAGATTGAAGACATACAGAGTACTTATTTTAAGTTTTCTCAAGCATGATTCTGGCAGTTACTGAGCTGAATGGTGATGTAGCTTGGTATCATATCAGGAATAACGTTCGAAATGTTCAAAGGCTGTATTTCTGTAGGAGGATTATAGTACTGATATAACTACGCTTCTGTTTACTTCCAGGTTTTTAGTGGAGGGAATAGAGAAACCTGTCAAGTGTATATTCAAGTAGCAATGTTTTTAGAACTGTAAAAAGAAGCAAACAGTGGCATCATTTATGATGCTACTGCTTAAAATGGTTGACCTTTATGCAGCAAATTCATAGCAGTAGAAAGTAAAAGGAAGCTAGGCCCTTCTAGAATAAGATATTATCCCTCTGGGGCTTATCACTGCAAACACTAAAATAGAATTCAGCTTTAATCTCTAGCAGTTATGGGCTGAGGTTCCCTAAACTGCATTGCTGAGAAATCTCTGCTTAACGATATTTTTGGCTTCTGCATTGCCAGTTTACCCCCTTGTTTAACGTCTGTCTTGGTTTTCTTAAATTTTTGAATTGATGGGGTGGATTGGGTTATGTTGTGTGTCCAACAGAAAGGAAGGAAAGAAGCAAGACTTTTTAAAGCTAAGCGATTGCTTCTTTCCCATTCATATATTTACGTAGTAGCCATTACCATAATGTGGAATGAGACTATTTAATTCCCTCCCACTCTATTCCTTCCCCCCTGTTCCCTTCAAGACTCCATATCAGATTGGGATTTTTTCCTTACCTTTCCTGGGACAGCCAAGCTGGGAGGTTTGTCAAATTTAGATTGACTAAGTGCCTTAATGTTGCAACTAGAAGGACTAAAAGTTATTTATACAGGTAGATTTTTGGATTATTATTTTTTTTTTCCTCTGACTGTAAGGATTATTGATACTGTGGACATTTGATTTTGATAACTATGATGTGTTTTATTTTTGGGGGGAGGGAGGGAGTCGTCATTTAAATGTCAGTAAAGTCAGTTATTATTCCAAAAAGATTGGCTTAATGTCTGCACTCGGGTTATTGTGTGTCTTCAGGATTAATATTTCTGTCTTTGACAGGAATTAACTTTTATTTTACATCAATTTACAGAAAAACCTTTACTTTTTTCTTTTTTTGCCTGCTACCTTATTGCAGGAAAAAAGCAACAACCTCACAGCTAAAAATTCACGGTGACCTACAGTCCAGTAACAATTAGAATTAAACAGTCATTTAACTTGGTCATTTCATCCCAATTCCTGCAGGCTTGCAGCTGGTCATTTTGAATCTCATAAAACAAAATTTTATTTTACTCACCTTACACAGGTCAAGTAGAAAGCCACATCAAGTTAATGAATCCTTTTCTTTGTAATGAACTGAACGTGGCATTTGTTTTTGTTCTAGCAGTCATGAAATCACAGGGTGTTGGCGACAAGTCCATTATTGGCTCTGTGTGCTGTGTTTCTGAGGGCTTTTACTCCACCCAACACATTATGTGTGCAGACTGTAAAGTACTTGTTAAAACTTGTTTTAAAATGAGGATTTTTTTTTTTTTTAAAAAGCAAATAATAAAGAGAAAATAAGAATAGCTCCCTGTTCTTTATTAGCATAAATGAAGGAGAAACAGCAACTCATTCCTTTTGTGGCCTGAGGAAGAAAACAAAAAGTGGATGTATCCTCAACTCTTTAAAGTCAATGGAAGTTTAACTACTGATTTCAATTTTTACCTTGTCTTGCAGAGGCTCAGATTGTGTATCACTTCCTCTGTGTGATATTACATAGAAAAACTTAATAGTAAGGAAAATTAGATGATTAATCATGTATTTCTGAACTTAAAGTAAGGAAAGCTTCAAGACTAATCAAATTCTGCAATTTCAGATCCGCTTCTGTCATTCATTGCAAGGCTGGATTTGTTGCATGTTGTGTTGGTGCTGCTGATGTCTTTCTTGTGGTAGTCATTCCCCTGCTTCCTCAATACCTGAATTGGTTTTGGTTTAGCTTCACATTTTTATCTGCATTGCTTGATTTTGGTTGTTTGAGGGTCTAGGAGCTTTTTCAAAGGATTTGTGGCTTTGAATTTTCCTGTATTGTAAAACATTCTTTTTTCTGTGGCATTTAGCCAGGATTATGAGACAAGTATAATATATAAATCTAAGAGTTTGTTTTACATAGTTTTTATTTTTTATTTTTTTAATTTTTTTAAATAGCGAAAATACTTGACTATTGCTGTTACTCAGGTTCAAAAATGAATACAGTTTGATTCCTACTAGCACAGTATTTGAAGGGAGCCCTGATATATTATAAACAAAGTGTTAAGCACAGATCACTTGCTTAAAGAAAGAATGGTGCCAGCCATTTAAAATGATAACAAACTCATCTGCTTTTAGAACATGGTTTTTCCAAACCTCTACTTAATTTCATTCCCCGCCTGCCTCCCACTCCAAGTTTTAAATTACAGAAAAAATAAAGCAATAAAGCCAGGCTTTCCTCTGTGACTAGTCTTTTTTTTTTCCTAAAAGTACCAGGTGTCTGATCAATAGCACGTGCTGGGAAGCATGAATTTCGTCTCTGAGGAGACTTTGAATGCACTTATTTTCAACTTTCATGAGCTACAAGCTGTATGTCTTGTTTTGTGTTCCTTTTCAACTGGGCAGTGTTAGGCGAAGTTTTGTTATTTTGCTACTGATTTAAGACACAGATACATATTTTTCTTCAGGCTTTTAAAGGCTCAAGTTTAAGTGGTAGATCATTATTCTACGCATCAAAAGTGAAGGGTGATTAACTCTGTCTGGGTTCACGCAGTGTAATTTTAGAGGCTACAAATGTTGTTACAAGTCAGGTTAAGGTTTAAAGGTGAAAGTTTGGCTGAATGAGTTTTACAGCTTTAAGTTAATGTACACAAACAAAGAAACTCTTGTTTTCTACCCATTTCTGTCTAGTGAGCGAGTAGCTTGTGTGGTACAGAAAAGAAAATGTGAAGATTGTGCGGTTTGCCATAAAGTTCAAACTGCATACTTAGTATTTCAATTTGGAAGTCCCATTAAATAAACTGAATCTAATACAACTTTTATTTAGGCTGTTCATCTTGTAAATGTAAAGTGAAAGGATAATGGCTTTAAACTTAGTGATAATGATGAACTGAATGATAATGGCTTTAAACTATTACAGCTTAACTTTTAACATTAATGTATTTTTGCAGATTTCCTCATATGCCATTAAATAATTTGAAGGAACTGTTCAGATAGAACCATTATAAAACTCCCCTAGTGTGTTTAAGCTTTTCTTCTAGATAGTTCTAAAGTTGTATTGGTAACTTGGCTTTTCACTCACTTCTTTTTCACTCACTTCTCTGATTTACCATATTCCTGAAATTTGAAGTTCAACAGTATGTGGGAAGAGATTGGGTGCTTTTTGAATGACAGGTGGATTATACAGCAAGGCTGGAATTTCTTTTGAAGATAGCAGCCTGATTCATGATGTTAAAATTGTAAGTAACAAGACAGGTAGGACCTGTCCTTGTACACTGTCTGTATGGACCCCCCTCAAAGATATTTTTTTCTTTAAAGAGCCGAGCAATTTGGAAGCTTTCAGAACTCTGCAGAACTTTGGAATTTCCGTGATCGATTCCATTTACATCAGATAAAAGCTAAATGGTGTGGATTTTTATAGGGTTGTTTTCTAGTGTAAGAAGCTGCTCAGTTGTGTCTGAAGAAGTGATCCAGTCTGATAGCAATTCTGATTGCAAAAGCCAGCGTGTATAAATGGAGTAAAACAAAATGGAAGTGATTAACAGGAATAAAAATAAACAGCTTTTGGTCTTGGTAAATGATACCTTTAAAGCACAGAAGCCTTGTCGAACATAATTAAAGTTGTAAGAAACTGGGGTAGAGTGAGTGGGCTCTATGCTCTGAGGTCAGGATGGAAATACAGAGGTCAGGGTTTTGCACTTAGTCTTATGTAAACGATGTCATGCCCTGGTAAATATAAGAACTGATTTAACAAGGTTAAGCTAATTTAAAAAAAACCAACCAAACAAAAAAACCCCAAAAACCAAAACAAAACCTACCCAACAAAAATCCGAAACAAACCACAAAGGTGCACTCATTTAATACTAAATTTGAGTGCAGCCTCTATAACCTCGTCTAATCAGTTAATGGGGAAGAGTGAAGAGAGAAAAGCGAGAAGTCCAGACCTCTACGCTTGCTTGGGGTTGCCCGTTAATACTGAGTGATTCTTTGGTGTCAGACTTTGTTCAGTAACATCTCTGTGGCTTTCCCAGAGCCTATTCCTTACAGTCTGCAGGTAGGCCATTGCTTCTTTTTGCTTCCAGTATAAAATGAGACTATTTAGAACTTTTATTTATAGTTATATCTATTGAATATTATTTTCTTTTTTTGCGGAGCTCGTGTGTTTATCCTTCTTGCAGTCTTGAATGTTGCTGTGTGTCTCCCCAGGTATATTAAATCTTCATTTAATTCCAGTGGTTGTGGAGTTTGCTGTTTTATTTATTTTTCTCCTCCCCTTCGTTAGTGGTTTGGACTACATATTCAGACCTACATGTATGCGTGGCAGAAAAGAAGTTCAAGGGCGTGGAGGTATCCTAATAGTTCTCCCTTCTGAATGATACAAATCTTGTTTCTTTCTCCCTGCCTTATTTCTGACTCTTTTTGTGTTAAGCCTTCTTTCGTTACAATACACTGCCAGTCAGAAGGAACCACCAGCTCCAGACAGAACACGCCTCTGACTGTTACAAGAAGGATGGCTGGCAAAAGCCAGAAGAATTCAATTGAAAACGGGAGTTCTGTAACTTAAGTTTGGCAAGTGCGGGCACCGCTCCCTCCCAGAACTTTCAAGGGCAGCTGCTCAGCCTTTCACACACTCTGTCTAGCTGTCCACTAGCTGTGAGCTGGCCAGTTAGAAATTACTGGTTGTATAAGCCCTCACTTTTTTGTATCAGTGCAGCGTAAGGAGGGCTGCAGGCCCTCGGAGGAGAGGAAGGCTGGTGTTAAGTATAACGATTAACTTGTGCAGAAGAAAAACATGCAGCGGTTCCTGGCTCCAGCAGTCTTCAGGCAGCTCTTCCTTGGTGTGATATGCTTACCTTACCTTTAACTGTTGTAAATGAGTGTAGTTCTGGTGAAGTCAATGAGCCGGTGTTAATTGACTTCCCTTGAGAACCTGCCCAAGTAGGTGAGCAACTGGTAAACTCAAAGGCAAGCACCTATCCCACAAAAGAAGTTCAAGTCGGTTTGGGGTTTTGTATTTGTTTTCTTCTCTGAGGAAGAAGTTAACGTTCCTACATCTTGATAGTGTTTATTGCAAGTAGAATTTTATTCACAAGCGGAAAGTTTGTAAACTGTTGTTGTTTTGGAAATAAAGGGATAATAGGTATTTCAGCTTCTCATTCCAGATCTTCTCTTTACTAATAAAATGAGTGGGTGATCTCAGCTCAGTTGAATAGTAGGTGAGATCACAAAACTGTCAGTCATCATTCAGCATGATTGACATAATTAGCGGCTTCTAGGTGGAGGAGGCTGAAGATTGCTTTTAGTGGAGACTGCTAGTGCTTGCCTTGCCCCGTTCGCAGAACTGAGGCATCACGTATCCCAGAGTTTCTGATATGTTTAGTGAAAATTAAATAAATGCTGTATTTTGTCTTGAAACAGCTTACTGTGCTGTTTTATAGTTGCTGTCTACCTGATACTATTACACAGCATAAGGAACAGGATATAAATTAGTTTTACCTTTGGTGAGGTTCCTGAGGATGCATACTCTCCTCCATTCACAATTACTTCGCCAAAGACAGATCAGCCTGGTCCGAATAGATGTTACAGAGGGGTGCAAGACTGGTAACACTGAAAATTTTCTGTTGTTCACAAAACAGTAGCCTTACAGGTCAAATGAAAACTTTAGCAAGCTGGATGACGGAGCTGGTGACTTCAAAAATCATGTCAGAATAACTAAGCCACTGGAGTTTCCTGATCTAATGTTACTAAGTAATGCTATCTGTAAGTCTCAGGGAGGAGTTAGATACTTTGACACTGGACTGTGCACTACTTAAAAAAGATGTGTAAGTAAGAGGGAAAAAAAACCCTATATTTCTGTAACGTACTACATAGATAACAATTGGAAGAGCATGAGAAATGAGGAAAGAAAATGCTGACTGACTCTTCTGGTTTTATTGTAGACTTCAACAATTCAACATTACCTAGACCCTTCCAACTGATGAGATGATTTGGTTACCCAGATTTAATACTGTTTGAAGTGATTGCAGGACTGGATAAATTTATTTTGTTCAGTTTGAATTGCAGCTTTATACTGACCAGGACTTTTGATTCCTCCTGCAGGTAGATGTGTTGAAGTTTCTTACAGGAGGTGTTTACATACCAATTACACTAGGTGCAACCATATAAAATGTTTCCTCTTTAATGTGTATTTTGTATTGTAGTGATCAAATAGCTAGCTTCAGGAATAAGGCAGTATTTTACTTTATGTGTTTATGAATGTTTATAATCAGGGAAGACCTGCAATAAGCAAAAGAATTACTGCATGTGGAATGCTACCCTGGGTGTCAGACAGAGTAGAGCTTTGCTCCTTTCTTTCATCCACAGTAACATCAAGTGAAAAGTTTAGCCTGGAATATGTTCTGGAGATTTCCAAATGGTATCAAGTATCATCACATTGGGGTTTATTAGGGAATGGTTGGTAGTCTCAGGCGGAAGGCATGGTTGCGTCCTTGTTGACTGTGTAAGACTAGTTGCCCTTTGCAACTGGGATTCTTAAGAGGATCTTTGGATTGTCAGAGGTTTCACCTGCTAGCTGTATGACATCAGAGGATGTAAAGAATGACATAGCCAAATAAAATGAAAGATTCTTAAGTCTTTTTTTTTTTTTTTAACTGGTCCATAATGTGCTTTTTATGTATAAGACTAAGGATCAGGTGTGAACCTAAGCATGGTTCCTCCTCTGAAATTCTCAAGTGTTGCAAAAGAGTTAAGTTGGGTTGCTCGCACATTTGTCTGTGATGAGCACACGTGCCCCAGCACAGGTACCTGTTTTGTTCGGCATCACCTTCACGGGATCTGTCCTGAGCTTCATGAGCTTCATGCCTGCTGATTAGGAAGTAATTTTCTCGGTCCACATCAGTGAGGATTTGAAGGCACTTGCATGTCAGCAGCTTGAGAAGCAGCCTTTAACACAGCAAGCATGAAAGTTAAGGGTGATGCAGATGCAGGGTTAGAGACCTGTTGGTCCTCATGTGACATGGGATCTCCACTAATTATTCAGAAACAGGCCTTGTATTCAGGACTTGCCCAGCAGTTTCTTCCTTCCTGAGTTGAGATTCCTTAGCATAGATAGCATTGTGGGAGATCGCAGTCAAAAATGTCTTGATGTGACTTGGTTGATTGTGTGGTTGCTCTGTCATCTAATATTTTGCTTAGGTTTTTTTTTTTTCCTTTTTTCTTTTTTGACAGTCTGTCCAGATGTCTTGCTTGCCCTGCCCTACTTATAGGGATTTATTTTAATTACAGCTTGAGTTAACTTTTCTTTGAACATGTTAAGGTATGTCTCTAAAATACATATGGATTTTTTTTTTCTTAAGTCAGATACATTATATAATGTAACTGGTATGTTTTGGAACGTGCATAGTTCCCTGGCAACTGTTAAGCAAAATTATGCCTTTATGTATATTCTAGTGTAGAAAATTATTATTTTTCTCTTAAGTTACACTCTGAGTTTTGTTGTGTTTCTTTTTTTTTTTTTTAAATATGAAGTAATACCCTTGGGGATAAAGTAGGATCAAAAGCCATTTCTATCTATGAACTTAGGTTAAATATTGTCAGTGTTAATACTGCAATTTTGCTAATATTTGTACCTGGTGAAATGACTTGGCAGTCCTGAGGGCTAATAGCCTATTTCAGGGCAGTTGTTAGACAGGATTCTTTCCTTCTAAACTGTGTTTTCACTGTCATTGCAGACAAAGACAGAATAGTAGAGGCCTATTTGTGTCTGGGGGTGAATTAAAATAAAGGAAACAGCAGTTCCATAATTTGGTTGTGAAAAGTGTCAGAAGGTGTGCACACACACCTCCAAGATTGCATGTAAAAACTTCTCAGTTTTCATTGATACAGCTCAGTTCCAGAGATTAAAATATCTGGCTTGTAAGCATATACTTATTAAGTGAGCAAAAACTCTGAGAGAACCATGAAAAGCGAAGCGGAGTTTTTTTCTGAATTGGAACCTGACTAGGGGGTCAAAATCTTTAAATAGATTTTTGTGGAAATTGTACATTTCAACAGTCACTGAGTTCACGTATGTGCCACTCTCTGTTAGTGTGTTAACGTGCAGGATCTTTAAGGTAAGGGCTGTGTATGGTTTAGTTAGCTGGAATCTAGATAGAATAAGCAAGAAGGTTTTTTTCTTAAATTGTGTTTCACGTTGACTGAGTAAAGATGCTTTTATGTGCTCTTTCAGTTTGAGCTAGTGTAAATGGCCACATGTTTATGCAGCAACAAAGTCTAATGTAAGATTCCGGTTGGTTTTTTTTTTCCTTGTGGCTGTGGTTAGAGTTTTGGGGGTTTATTGTTGGGATTTTTGTGTTTTGTTAAATGAAATTAAGAAATCGCTAATTAGAACTCCATGAAAACCATGGAAAAAGGATCACAGCACCCAGCCATCAGAAGCAATAGGAGTCTGGGAAGCATTCAGCAGTTGAGCTAATTAATGCCTTAGCCTAATGCGTGAGACTGTTGATACATTGGTCAGCTTTAATTATGTGCATTCAATGAAAACTAGGTTCTACTCAAGCTTTATGTGGGTTTTTTTTTTAAGGAAATATTTCTAGCATGAAGCAAATTGACAGATCTTCTGAAGAATGAGCCATTAAAATAGCTACATATTGTCTTTTGAAATCATATTTTACTTTTTTGGGTGTAGTCTTGGAACAAGATTGCATTCATCAACTTGAAGGGAAAATTACAGAGTGTATCCAATATTATCTTGCCATCATAAGGAAGTGGTTTTAGTCTCATAGTTGAAGGAATGTTGTGTTAGTGATGAATATTTTATAAATCTTTTACCACTGAAGCCCTAGTTCCTTTTGGTTTTTTATGTGTGTATGTATGTGCATTGGAATCTCTGACACCTTAGTGTGAAAATAAATAAATAAATTGATAGAATTTTTTATTTATCCTCACTGCATTTATCTCCTGTCATAGATTATTGAGAAATACCAGATATTCACTTCAATTAATACACATCAGCAGGGAGGATTATATGGAAATCTATTTACAGTTGACTGTTAAAATGTTATGTGTTCTCTTCCTGTAATAAGACTCAATTACTACAAGGTACAGTTGGAAATAGGAGGTGGATTTGTTTGTCCATTTTAGGACTGCTAGCATGACATTAGGTTTACAACAGGCAGAACCACTACTAACAACAAAAGTTGTTGCTTGCTTTTTGTGTGTCTGTTTTGTGTTACTATTTTGGAATTCTACACATTTTCTCAAGATAATTTAAAAAAGAGCATTTTTCAATTTTAGGAGCAGCAGGAAGAGAAATATTATCTAGATTATTTTGGTAACTTTTTTTCTCTCACTGAGCTAACATCCTTTACACAGTGATAAAATCTTAACTATTTTCATTACATTTTTTTTCATCTTACCTTTTTCACTTTGAACAGTCTTAAGGAGTAAACCTTGTAAGCAGAAATGATATTAGTTTCTAAAGATAAGCTCTTTCTCTTGTTCCTTGCTTTCTAGGAAATTAAAACAATTTGTCCTGGGAATAGACTTCAAAGTTAAGCATGTAATTTAATAAATAAAATAATGCAAAAGTCATTAAGTACTTGTTATAACAATCTAGTCAGAGGGTCCATATGGCAAATGGTTTTGTTGAATTCATATTTCAGTAAGTCTCAGAATTGAGAGAGAACTGGATTTGGGAATAAGTAACATGACTACTCCGGGAGATTTTCAGTTCCAGCAAAATTCAGGGTAGATAGCTGAAGTTTTATAGTATTTTTGAACAGGTACATAAATAGATAGTTACTGGTTGATTGTCAGTTTTGAGTCCTTCATAAGTTTTAGTTTGCTCTATATTGCTTTTTTATCACCTTTTTTTTGATACTGGAATATAGATGCTTATGTCTTAGCTTTCTTCACTTACATTGTCTTGTCTTTTCTCCAAAGGCTTTGTGTACAAAGGAAGTAAATCCCACTAAATTATTTTGGTGTATCCTGAACATAAACTTAGTGCCCTTAATGCATTTAAGTAGCAGAGTTTACTACATAATAAGGAACGTTTCTTAAAGAAAATGTGGAATTATGTTGTGTACTACTTTGGTGTAATTCCGTTCTAGCTATGGAACACTGAGTTATTATTTATCAGATTATTAAATCCCAAACTGAAAGGCAATTCAGTGTCCCAGATAAGGTAAAAATGTCTATTTCTTCCTTCCAAAATCTTTATCTTATTACAAATTCCTTCTCTAGAATAGGTGAAATGATTTAACTTGTTCCAGATAACAAACTGTCATATTTTTTATTCAGGATACTTAGTTACTTAGCTTGAAACAGAATCATCCTTGCATAACATAAGGAACATTAGTCTGTTGTGATTTTTTTTTTCTCTAGCACGTTTATCTTTCTCATGAACAGCCAATAATTCTGACAATTTTCAGTACCTCCTTTGAGACTGGCCTTAAATCCGCTATTACTGCCTGTCTCCATCATTACGAATACAAGTTTAGGCATGCTAGAAGTGGGAGGAAAGTTTTCTCTGAGACAGCATTCATCCTTAAACAAAAAATGGTGTCCTAGAGTGTGATTAAAATATGGAACCTCATATATAACTAGAATCCACCCCATATCTTTTTTCTGTGTATTTAAACAGCCTGTTTTAATTTGGGAAGCTTCAGAGAGGAACATGTTTATAAACGATCTTCTTTACCATTAGAATAGAAAATGTCTTTTTAAAAATAGATGACAAGCAATTCCTTGTTCCTCCCATCCATGTTTCTAAGAATTTTTGGTTCCTACACTGTGATTTGAGACAGTAACTGGAATATCGCTATGGTAATGCTACAGTTTCTTTGGGAAATGACATCCTTCCACCTCCATCCACACCCTCTTCTCTTAACTCTCTACTTTATTTGAGTCTGTTGTGTGAACACAAGGACACGTTGCCCTTTTTCCTTCTCTTTCCAGAAAGGAAATGCTGGCCTATAGTATGAAACTCTCCGAGTGAATTCAGATTTCACATAATATACTGGTTACACAGCAGTATTGCTCTAGCCTTTTGTATAAACAGCATGAAATGCTAGGAGCTCTGCCAGAGCTACAGTGTAAAGCATTTTATTTTTCAGGCAAAGATAGTTGATTCCAAAAAACAGTCTGGAAATAGGTTTTATAAGACAAGTGATGAAGTAAATGGTATAGTATTTTACAAATTTTTTTATAGCACGAGTCTTATATACAGCAACACAAGTGGATTCCACCTCTTTGGATTAAGGCACTGTATAAATGCAAAAAAAAACCATCTGTATTCACCATCAAACTAAAAATGAATGGTAAACACTGTAAAGGTGACAGTGGTTCTACATTATCCATATGGTTCCATCATATCATACTATGAACCTCTTAAAACAGTCTCACGTGGCATTATAGTGGCTTGCAGCTTGCAGTTTAGGATCTGTCTTCAAGGAAAGACCCATGATGGCCGCCTTTTCTAAAGGCAGAGAGTAGTGGAAAGGACTTTGGGAGCTTTGTGTCATTCCTATTTTACACATAGTATGTTCTTCATATGTATGTATTGTTCAGTCAGACTTGGATTGTATAAGCAGGTCACGGTGTCACTGACTTCCTTAATCTGAATGTGACTGTGTACTCGCATCCAGAAGTCATTCCCTGTCTTCATGTGTGTCCTGTGGATTTTTTCAGAAATGCTTTCTCTTCTAGCACAGTAACAAAGAGAAGATACATTCTTGAAGATACATTTGCCGCCCCAGTGGAGGTGTAGTTATAACCAATGTATCTTTTATAATTAAAACAGCAACTGTATGACTCAAATTTTGTGCTAGGCAGATGGAATGCTTTGTTGTGGGTAATTAAGTTGCAATTCTTCTGCTCTTAGATCTTGACCGTTTTCCAAGGAGTCTTTCCATCATGTGTATTACCTCTGATAAGACCAACTTTGTCTTTGTTTGGCTTATGCATTTCTTTTTTACATGTTAAAACCCAGAATTATTGGAACTACATGTCCTGTCCTCTGTGAGGATAGGTGGGTTTTGGTTTTTTTTGTTAAACAGCTGCCTCCACCTTAAAAGAACAGGATTCAACTATTATTTCTTTCAGTTACATTCCTTACTGGAGAAAAAAAGTTAGGGCAGTGTGATGGACTCTGGCTTTCTCAATGTTCTAAATATTTCTGAGAATTAAAGTGAATCTTTGAGCTCCTGCCACCAAAATGCTATTTAGTATTATTACTACAGCTCACTTTAATCAGTGAACCAACAATGAGGAAGACAATAATCCCAGGAATATGTGTTTTTAACTTACATTTAATTTCTACTAGAGTGCTATTATTTTACATAGACTTGTTGAACTTAGCCAGATTCATGCCGTTTAATAGCTATTGCATAATTCTGCATAAATATAAAGTTGGATTTGTTTTTAATGCATTTAGCTATTCTATCAATTCTACATATCTTTAACCTATCCAGTCCTATGAAAATATATTGTGTTACAATGATAATATTTTAATAAATATTTTAATAAATGTTTAATTCCAAAATCTCTTAGGGATCTCCCTTCGCCCCCTCCTTCCCTGCAAGACTTCCTCTAAGCAGAAGTAAAGGATTTGCAAAGGATTCTAAAATTCACATGTTTTCATTTAAGAATGCCTCATTTATATCTGTTCACATCAAACATTTCTGGAATGTAAATTCAGAGAATTAAACCAGATAAATTTCAAACTAAAGCTTGTACAAATTAGGATTCAATTACTTACAATGTTTGATCCAGTTAGGAGGAAGTAGAGACCCTGCGGTACGGGAGGGAGGAGGATGAGCAACTGTGGCTTCCAGTTTTAAATGGTCTGTCAATGAGAAAAGAGCACTATGTGCTGTCAGTTCTGGCAAAATAACAGAAGCAAAGATGTAGAAGGTCTTTAACAGGAAAGCCATTAGGTCTCAGCTTTTCACCTGTTTAGGCCAGCTGTCCCATGTGGAGTTTTCCTTTAAGTCCATTTCTTATTACAGTCTGTAAACTGGAGCAGAAACCACGAACTCTCAGGCATTAGCAGTAGCTGTTTTTACATGATATGTGGCAAAAGGTGTTGTGTAGCAGAAAGTTGTATTAACTTCTTAATGTACTACTCTTATGTTTATATTGTGTTTTTAGGTGGCACTTTACAAACTCCTATCACTTTACTGCTGCTGCCAATGAGTAATAGACAGATCTATTGACACCATCTGCCTAAAGAATCCACAGCCACTCTTTCGAGATCTGGTTGCGTTTCCAATAGAAAAGCATTCTTATAGGAAGGATTATTGCTCTGTTCCAGTTTTCCTTTCTCTTCTGCTCCCTCTGCCCTCCTTCCTCCTCCCCTTCAGTGGTGATTCGTACTGGAATTTCCCACAGCTTTCCCCCCCAACCCCCTCCCCAACTTCCCTTTGCACATCCAGTAAATCTCTGTGTTGATTTTCCAGTATTATATGATATGTTGGCATGTTTTATGACAGCATAGAAGCTGTAGGGCAATCTGGACAGAAATAAAACATCAGTGGCTCATTTCACAGATAATTCTCTTAAATCGTTTTGTTCTTTTGAAAACTATTTTATGTATATAGATAATGTTTTTTAGAAATGAGCTGTTGGTGCATTAACTGTATTTAATAATGTGTCTTCTGAAATACTTCTGTTTGGTGATGAAAATACTTATTTCTGGAAGGTGGAGTCCAATTGTACTTAGGACTTAGAATGTATATTTCTTAAAAATTGTTCTCTTTGAGTAGTAGGAGGCTGTTTGGAAGGAGGAAAGCATGCATAGGTTGATACGCAGTGTTCCAGTAGTAACTAACGCTGTTGAGTCTTGCCATTTGTGGCTGGCAGAAGTAGCATGATGCTTTAGGCAAGTTTTGTTGCTAATGGTGATGATTTAGAGGAACAATTATATGCATTTATATTAAAATGTAGACTTCTGTAAAGAAGGTGTTCTGAAGCATGGTGGAGTTTTAGCTTGTAGCTCACTGAGCAGTTTGCCAATATCCACCAAATGAAAATGTTAAGGTCAGTCTGCAGAGCAACAGCTATTGCTTGTGCTTGTTGAAAGTTCTAGCAAGTCAAAGCGAAAGTTGTAGTTTTTTAAATGATGACTTAGTCAAGAGGGGAGAACAGTTTTATCATGAGTAGATCCAAGGAGTTTAATTTAAAAAAAAAAAAGCAAGGTAGGATAAATACTCAGTTTGGGCCAACTGCGAGCAATGGCAGTGAGCTGATGGTGCCATTGAAAGTGCTAAAGATTCTGGGAAGGGGAGCTAACTTCTCTCAGGTAGTCACTTAAGGTAGGTTCTTATAATGAACAAGCTTCTTCTGTTCAGCTGATGCATGTTTCTTACTTTTGTAATGTTTAACTTTGGTTAATATTAAACAGTCTGAGTCTTTAAGTTATAAAGGCAATACTAATGTTGCAGGTACTTTCTCAACTGAATTGAACCACATGACCCATGTAATTTAATGATATTTAGAAATCTTATTCATCTGCTTATATGTTCTGCAAGACTATACTTAGAATCCAGATATGTTTTAACCATATGAATGTAATTTGCAGTAAATTGTTTGGAAGTACCTGTCATTTGTGTCCCTTGAGTTTCTTCAGGGATCACAGAGAAGGAACCAGACTATAAATCCTTTCTAGGTTTCATGCACTGGTCTTCCACATAATGATGCTGTAATATCTTGGTATTCTTGTTTTCCTGTACTGGAGGATTGGGGATATATAATATGAGGATATATAATAGATGTCTTAATAATTTAAACTTTCAGCTTTTACACTTGTTTGTATAAACACCCAATTTATTACAGACATCTGTTATGAAAAAAATGTATGGGTCACACCTCGGACACTGCTTTTGGTTCTGCAAAACTGGGTAGGTTCTATGACAGTTATGTTGGGAGCATTTTGAGGGACAGGAGAAAAATTGATTGTTTGTTGTTTTTGTTTTTAAAGATTTGGTATAATGAATAAAAATTTATTTCTCATATTACTTGCAGCTCTGCAGCATAAAGGACCTGATGCATTGTGGGGGGAAAATCTGGTTTTGGTTTATAGAAGGATGTTGTTTTTACTGTTAGTCTCACATCCAGTTGTTTAGAAGTACTTAGAAGAATATTCCGACTTCTTAAAAATGGCTTTGCATTAGGCAGTCACCACTTTCTCTCCTTATCACACAGAAGTGATCCAACAGTGGGCTGCCTTAAAGATACTGAAGAGTCTACAGTCTCGAACGCTTACTAAAAAGGAACTGAATGTTTGACAATTTAATAAATTAAATTAAAAGTGTAATAATTAATATTGTCTTCAACATCACACCATATTAGCTTGGATTCAATACGGCTTTGAACTTTGTTTAAAATATAACACTGACAGCAGTCTAAGTTATATATATTTATAAAATATCCATAATAATTTGTGAGGTTCAACCACGCTTTCTTTTGTACTTTAGCGTAGTTTATTTCTCCTTCATGAGATGGTGTGTTCAAAATATCTTCATATACAACACAGAAAAATCTGTCATCTGTATGCAGCAATTTGTTGACTTGAAATATAGAAAAGGAGGAGGTGCAATCAACAAATTAGGGCTTTTTTAAAAGGATTCCCTTATGAGAATAGGTAGGTGTTCTTTTTTAGCTGTGAGTAGAAATCGTTCGTGTTGAGAATAGTGCCTTGTTTTGTAAAATTGTAGTGCCATCTGATCATATTTTGATTGAAAGCTTGACTTAAAAATGTATTTACTTGGAGGAAATGGGCAAGCCAGCTTTACTGTTTGAACTAAGTTACGTTTTATTTTAAAAATGTTAATCTTTAATGATATATAGAATTGTTAAATTGTATGGATTAATATTTGATTCAGAGTAGTTGCTAGGAGTGTATTGTCTTTTCTACATTGGGAGCAACATACTGTTTACTGTGAAATGTCTGTCTGTCCCTGCAGAATTTTTTCACCCATGCCTATTAACAGAGATCTGCCTCAGTGGAGAGCCAGCATGTTGTAGAGTGAGTGATAGGTATTCATAAGGAAGAGACTTAATGGGAAAAAAAAATAAACCAAAACCCACCCAACAACTCAAGGAAGACTGTAAGTTAGTGGAGGAGAGGAGGCGAATTGTTGCTTGGAGAGGAAGGGGGGGATGACTCCAGTGAGCAATATTAATAAGCATGCAAGGCTTTAGGCACTTGCATTCACAGCAGTGTTTTGTGGAGATGGCTTCTTTAGCATTTGCCTTTTTACTTCCCGTCCCCTGCTAATTCACTCTTGTCATCGTGAGAGCTTTTAACATAAAAGTAATGATTTTTAGTAATTCATTCTGGGCTTTATGACAGCATTAACAGGAAAATGGGGACATTTCCTGCTGGAATATACCAAGAAAGGTTTTTGTCAAGGTCAGGGATGATCTTTACTGTGGCTTGATTCAGCATGTTTGTATGCATATTCCTTTTGCAATTAATTGTTGAGAATTAATTAAAAGCTAGGGTAAAGGATATTTTGGGGATCTGTTGTTTTACTTCAGAACAGTGTTTAAGCTTGTGTTTTGTTGTAGAGTTATATTTATGGTGATGTACGAGAGATACTATAGTCTGTGTTGGCTCATGGAAGAAAGGAATGTAAATTAGGAGCGTAATTAAGTGAAGCTGAAGAACTGCAATGCTGTATTGTCTGTTTGTTAAAGGTGGAATTTCAAAGAATTATAAGCTGATACTTTATCACGGTGGAGGAAAGAGAGATCTCTTGTATTTAGTAAATGAGGAATAGAAAACTGTACTTTGTTTCCTTTAGTCAGCCCTGCTTAAAGGTGGGCAGTATTAGGCTACAACAAGGATGGGATGAGGTATTTGAGATGTATTATTTACTTAAATAGGTGTGCAGCATAGTCAATATACAGCTTCCTGTTTAATTATTTGCCTTATTGCTTCTAGTCATCGTCACACAATATTACTTTCTTGGAGCCGAGTTAGTATAGCCTGTGTGAATGTTAGTAAGCACTTGCTTAAGTAACACCTTTTATTAGGTGTGTATGCAGGCACACCCCAGTAGGGGAAGAATTCTGAGACCAAGAGATCTAAAATATAAACCAAAGGAAAACTTTCCGCATGCTTTTTCTGAGCAGTATATTAAGTTTTCCAGGTTTCAAATCAGCCTTAAGGATTTAGGCACTCCGGTAGCACTGAAATGCACTGGGATTTAGTGCTTTGTGCAACCTTTTTATTGCCTAAATTTGTAAACTGAAGATTTCAGAATAGGCCTGTGAGCACCTTTGTTTTTATTTCTCTAGAAAATTGTTCTTTAGTGTGATTACAAATGCCCAGACAATGATGACGATTACCTTAGCTGGTAAGAACAGACATATTGAGGCTCTGTTGCATTTTTAATATTAAATGCATTTCAAGATGTTAGAGAAGACTGCGTACTGCATGAAACACTTCCTGCAGTGTGTATAAAGTGTATAGAATGACAGCTTGAATGTATACTATTTAGTATATTCAATTTGTATCATTAGAAGAAAAGACTGTTAAATAAACACTCTGTGGCTTTTTTCTAGTTTGAGTGCTCTAGTCTCACATGTGAAAAAAGTCTTTTTGTTTGAATTTTAGTTATTTTTTTCGTACCTGACTGAAACCCAATCTTCTCTCTGATACGTTTTTCAAAGTAACTTAGGAACTTTTGTTTGATTCAACATTTTAGCCTATGCTATCAATTTATCGCCAAGTAAGATATTCTTCCATTTACAGGTTTTTAGTAGCAAAGCATTTGAACAAAAGTTGGTTTCTGTTCATGTAAATAATACAAGGTCAAAGCTTCAGTGGCTGGGCTTTAACTCAATCCCTGGTGCCTTTCTTCAGCAGTTAACAGATGACTTTCTGGAGAATTACAAATACAAACATTGAACTTTCTTGTCTTGTGGATAATGCTGCATGGTCAATTAAGAACTAATACAGCACTAGATGAAAAATGGTCCTCTTTAAACAGGAGAAAGAGAGAGGTTTTGTTTTCATTCGTAAAAGATAAATATAAGAAGTTTTCAGCTTTGGCTCAGACTATTTTTTTTTTTTTTTTAATAAAAATCTGTCTTGGGTAGACTTCTATAACATTGTTGATAATTCATCAGCTTTTTTAATCAAAACCATCTGATTCTTGTTTTTTGAAGTGATATGTTGTCTTGCTATTTTGGGAAAACCTGTTTAATATGCCAAATATCTTTGCACAGGAAAGAAAGCTACCTGAGAAAGTAGGTAGCTCTCTTGTAATTGTAATGTTGTCTTGTAAGAACAGTTGTTTGATTGCACAGATTACAACTTTGTTGTTCAAGTATTATTTTGGTTTTTTTTTACCAATAATTAAATGCTGTCATTAAAAGGAAAAACACCCAACACATTTACCGCTAAGCGTTTAAGCTTTGTGAATCTGTGTTGTCAGCTCAACTGCTTCTTGTTTCTGCTGGGAGTTGTAATTTCTGGGGATTCTGTGAAAACTGCTTCTTGATCATTTTAGCATTGATAAATGGTGCTAAAAGCAGACTGGAGTTGCCATTTGAGTTAAGGAAAAACCCCAACTTCTGATAATTTTGATTAGATTCAACACCTAACATGTTGATCTGAGGTTTCTGGTTTAGCATTCTCCATTATTTATATTAGTACTTAAATAGTACTGCACAGATTTTAGTAGGTTGGGCTGCTAGCAGTTTCCGTGAATGGATGGATAAATACCTGCTTCACTTCTAGAGCTGAAATAAACACTCAGGTTAAAGTTAGGATCCAAAACGGACTTGAGTGCCTGAAGTGGAACCATAACAGAAGCTGCCATTCTGAAACCTCCATTATCTATTTCCTAATCACAGGGAAACCTAAATGCTGCTAGATAGATTCCCCATTCCACACGCCAACTTTCTGTGCCTTTCCTCCTCACTTCTACTCTTCCTATTACAGGCATTCAGTCCACTGAAATGTTGTGTAAATCTGTCTCAGACATACCAGATCAGGTTTCATAAACAAGTCACAATCACTTTCTTCTAAAATAGCTATTGTGACTGTTTTATGTAAAATTGATCATCAGCCCGTGGAGCGGAGACTGGGTCCCAGGACTTCTCTGTTTGCTGGGACTTCTCTAATTGCTGTTACAAATGGGGCCCCCTTAGCACTGTCCCTGCATTCTTTTCAGAAAAAAATATTCCTATTTGGTTTTGAAAGAAAGGGCATAAACACCCTGACAACACCTTAAGTATGTGGACTGCTCATTGCAAGTGGAAGGAGGTGACTAATTTCCCATTACTAAAGCAGTAAGGCATGAAGAAACCAGAAATTTGATTTTGGCTTGGTTAGGCACTTTCACACCAAGAAGCTAATTCTGTTTCATTTTCTGCTTGGACTGTTAAGAAACAAAAATGTTTTATATTGAGTCATTTCGTCTTTTCTCTGCAATCTGTAGGGGTTACAGGTACCTACTAGAAATTCTCAATTTCCTGATTTCCTGTTTTTAAACTGCAAAGGCCAAGTACTTGGTGTTCACATACAGTGGTTTCACTTAGGAGTATATCCAGAGAGGACCTTGAATGGCTTCTCACCACATCATTCTTAAGCTGAAAGAAGAACATGTGATTGAGTGGCATATAATCTTTGCTAGAGCTCTGAGCTCTCCTTGAAGCTCAATTCATTTTTTCTCGATAAGAAAACATGGAATTTGGGCTGAAATATTTTAGAGACCTTTTTCTTCCCTTCTTCTAAGTCTTATACACCAGTTTCTTCTTAACTTATTTTTCATTAGAGTATAATTTCCAAAGCTGATGAGTTAACTTAGTTGTTCTTTTGATGGTAATGCTTATCAATGATGATGGTGTGCTTTTAAATCTTTCAACAGCAGTTGATGCAGATAAAGACTCCCTAGTGTTTCCCCACTGTTTCCTTTCTAACAGTCTTGAAAGTGAGCTGTTTACCGCTGTCCTTATGAAGAATTAAATAGTGTTGCATCTGTCCTATGTAGCTTGACTATTTATAATTAATTTCTGTTTATAAAGTCCTGTAGCTATTATAGTGTGGTGTTCCTAATGTAGATATGCCAGTTTACAAATTCTTGGAACAATCTCAAAGTTATAGAACAAAATAAGAGTAGAATTCATAAGTAATGCACAGAGGATTGACAGTTTGCAGTACAGTCTCTCAAGAAAAGACACATTTGGTTTTAGTAGACTTTTTTTTTTTTTAGTACTGCTTAGCTTTTGCTTTTAATAAAAACACTGAGGGAGAATTTCCTGTTTATTTAAAGTAAGGATTTAAAATAAGGACAGATTCGTTGTCATTAAAAATTCCGTTAAACTGATACATGTGCCATATTGCCTACTAATTAGTCATATAATGCTATATTAGGGAATAAAAAGGTGGAGATTAGGGGTCTACCTGTAGAGAAGGGACAACTGATACATGTTAATCTTAAACCCCTAACCATGCATTTAATTCTCAGTCTTTGCAGAGGGTACCAGTGAGCAGCTGTGAGCCTCAAGGCCTAGTCATTCTGTCTAATTAGTCCCACTGAAGGCTTTCAGCCTATTCAGGAAGCCCTAATTTAGGTTGAGAGGTTTTGTTTCAAATAGCTGTTTACATAAAGTGACAAAGTCTGTGTATTGGTTGCCTTTTAGCCTTTAGAAACTATGCTGTACTTATATTCATGATACAAAAAGGCAATTTAGCCTTGAAAACCTGATTGCCAAAAATGCCTGCTCAGAATCTTGGACAGTCATTTGCAAGGATGAAAATGAAAAAACTCAACCCTCTAGCCTCCTCTCAAATCATGGTTGGTAGCCTAATTTTGCTGTAACAGAGATGAATGTAGCTGCTTGAACAGCTAAGTTTCTAGTGAGATTTATGTTAACGTGTTGTTGGTAAAGGTTCCAGCATGCTTTTATCACTCTGGAGGGACTGAGCAAGTTCTGCATGGAGTAGCCATGGGAGAGGGAAGGAGGTCCATTAGTGGACTAAAACTAGTCCACTTCGTAATAAATTAGACAGAATCATGCAAACTTGGTGAATGTGTAGTTTCCATGTGTGATATGAAGAATTACCATAACCCTGGGTAGTAGAAGATGAGATACTTTTATTCATATAAAGAAACAAATTTATTCTCAAATACAAGTAGCCTTTTTTCTCCCTCAGCATTTCTACATCCTTGTAAAATGCAGTTTATTTGTTTGAAAGAAAACACTAATAATATACCTTCTAGTCTTCCAGGGTTGAGAAAAATATCTTCCTTTGCTGAAGGAGCATACAGAGTTCAATTTTTTGAATCTAGCTGCCCATTTCTTATAGGTTGTTGCTGTTCTTTTTCCATTTGCCTCTCTATGTGAATATCTTAACTTATGAAACAAGCCTGGTGCAGAGAAGTTGTCTCTTTTATTAGATCCACTGATAAAGCTGCAAAAAAGATAGATAATATTTCCGGGCACAGAGACTCTTCTAAGGCTTATTAATTTGTGTCATAACCTATTTTTCTTTACTGTTTGAACCCCTCCCTGTCACACAGTGATTGCTACTAGAAATAATAATGATGATTCCTTTCCCTTGTTTTCAAACACCTCTTCTCCTTAATTTTTAAGGCTTCATCATCATTTGCATTTATATGTGTAAACCATACAAACCTCTGCCTGCTTGCGTGTGGTGGTGTTGTATTATGCATTATAATCTTTTCAAATCATACAGCTCTGTTCCTCTCGTTTTTGCTTACTGGCTTATTTAATATTTCTTATGCAGCTCTGCAGAACTCTTCCCTTCCTTTGCATGCTGCTTATATTCCTCTCTGCTGCTTTTGACTCAGCTTCAGAGTTATGTGGCGCTGTGTCTCTCTTACCTCTCTCCTCTCGTTCCTTTTTCCATTTTTGACCTCTGCAAATTCATCTCTGTTTCTCTGTCAGCATTCTAATATAATAATATTAGAACCCCTTATAATAATAATTCAAAAGCTAGTTGTTAAACTAGCTGCTAAAATATAATTGTAAACTAATTAAAATAATTTAAAATATCCAAAACAAAAACACACTCTTGACTTTTTTGATGAAATAATTATGGTTTTTCTAACTTTTTCTCATACTGTTAATAATGTTCTTTACTCCTTAAATCTCATCTTCAGCAACCATAAGCTGCTGCATTTCTTGAACCTTTTTTTCATTCCATTATAAACTTCAGTAGACAGAGTCAACAACATTTTTGTTTTATCTGTAAAATTCTGACATTTAGCATGCTGTGTAAGGTGTAAACATGGTCTTCATTAATGTTCTGGATATGTCAGAATTTGCTTTTAAGGTTGAAAATTGACTGAGGTGGGTTGCATTCCTCTAGGGATTTTTTACTAATCCATTAAAAGGCCATTTCAAATATTTTGTTTTCTGAAAGTATAAATGACTTCAGACAATTATCCTTAATACTGCTGTTCGGTACTTTTTCTTGAAGAAGTTAATAACTTGCCTAAAACCAGTGCTATTTAATTTATCTTCCTTGAGTGTGCCTATCATAAAGGACATCTCAAAAGGTTTGTTTAAATACAGTTCAGGCAGCCGGTCACTTAGACTACAGGTTTTCTGAAGAATTCACTATGAATATTAAGGAAAATAGTCTATTAACATTTCTTTTTACCGTTTTTTGTTGTCAGCAGAGTTGACTTGATTTATTGAGTATGGTTTTTCTTTTTCTCCTGTTAACTTTATATAGAGAAAGATGTTAAATATATTTTTCATACTTGAAGGCTGAAGTTAGTGTCTACAGGGGGTGCTCTGAAACTTAGAATCATTTTGAAGCTATTTCCTTGGGGTTTTCTTCTTTACTCACAGATCGTGTTGTATTAAGATAAAAATACTAGAAGCCACATTGCTGACTGTGTTTTATATGTGTCCGTGTAACTGTGTGTACAGTGTAGAATCTTCTTTTATCAAGAAGACACGCTGTTGTGCTGAGAAAACTGAGAGCTTAGTTCTTCTAGAGGTTATAAAGTAAAAATTGAAATCTTTTATACTTTTCTCAGTTCCATTTCTAGCCATATGTTTCATTTGGCCGAGTGTCAAGCTGCTAGCTGGAGGAGTGCCTCTCATAGCAGGTACCATGGTCTGCCTTTCCCTTCACTCTTCCTACGGGTAACATTCAGCTTGTTGGCTGAAACGTCTCCCCGAGCTCAGCTATGAGATCATGGAGAAATTTCACCAAGCTGCTTGTTTGTGCTTCTCCACTGTGTAAAAGTGGCATGTTTTCTACCACAGTCACTTTAACATAGCTCAGTTCCCTGCATGGCTCTATTTCTTGGCATCTTCCAGAGAGATTTCCTTGTAATGTGATTCAGAGCTCAAAATCTGAGAACTCTGGTCACAAAGGTGTAGGTGAGCAAGATGACTTAAGGTTTATGTAAGAGTAAATACACAAGCCTGACGAATGGAACTTTTCCAGGCCCTATTTTTAGGAAACTTTGTGGGAGTCAGTGAATGATACCAAAATCTTTGCTGTGGTTGTATTAAAGTTATTGCACCATTTTCCCTACAACCAGAGCTAAAATGCATTTGGGAAAGTACAGGAGTGGTAGATGTGATGGTTACAATTTTTTATGAATTTTTTTTTCACTACGTTTTCATTAGTTATGCTCTGGAATGGCAATTCAGACCGTAGATGATAGTGAAAGCATTAGTTCTTCACCCCTCAGAGAAGAAAAGAGTGATAGTATTCTGGGCCCAAACTATTCTACATTAAAGGAAATCCTGGGATGTGGCTTTCTGTGTGTAACGCCATTCATCTACAGTTAGATTTAGTGTTAGGACTGTAAAGTTACACTTTATGCAGTGCAATAAGTAAAATCAAAAACAATGGACATGTGGAAGACCTCTGATTTTCAGTTTGAATCTGAAACCAAAGAAGCTTAAGAAACCTTTGAAGAAACAAAAAAACAAACCCAGTGGACTTTTTGGCCTGTTGAGGGGCAAAAAGTTCAAATACAGTCAAGGGCAAAATATTGCACAGTTGCTGAGGAAAAGAGGATTCTGATAGCAACGAGCAGGTGGAAGTTTATTTTAGGTGAAGGTTCATTTGCTGTTTTGACAGATCTTTATACTGGTGAAAGACAGCGATAGGTATCTTCAGTCATGCAGTGAACGTCATGTTATTATGTCAAGTAAATTGTGCCTCTAGTACAGAAATGAGCTGAAATTTATTATGAGGAGTATGTGATTAACCTGCTCCCTAGGTTCTTTGAAAATATTTCCTCAAACCAGGGCAATATTATATTAATTCTAGCCTGTTGCTGCAAACAGAATTGCCTCACACTGAGTCGTTGAGGTGTCAGTGTCCAGCAGTACAGTCCGATTTGACTGTCGGTGTTTAATTTCTGAAGTGATGGGATCACAGTTCCATTTTCTTCTCTTGGGAGGAAATATTTATTGCTTTTCCCTGAGAATGTGTTGTCTTTTACGCTTTTCATACCAGTTTACTTAGGTTTATATTTGAATAAAAGTATGTTTTGGAAAGAGGGTAGGGTCTTTTTTTGGAAATATTATGAAATATTTTATAATATCTGTGTATTTTATGTACCTGTAAACAACTGATTAAAAGTATCTTTTAATTTGAATTTAAAATTTCTGGTCTTCCTTATGCAACTAGAACATGACACCAGTATGTTACTGCAGTAACAACTTCTAAATGAAAATATCTGGCCATTTTGTAATTGTCCAAACTTAATGTGGTACCAAAAGTCTGATTGATTTAAATGGAGTGAAAATAAGCTCTTTTAATTCATTTTTTTTTCTTTTTACACATTAGAACAATAACAATAGAAATAAAGAAACTGGACTACTTTATAGTGATTCTCCTTATTTTATTGGTGTCCTAAACTATGAGCATAGTAAGTAATTCAATTCCAATTTATCCATGAGCTGTTGTACTCTTCCTGTTAATACTTAATATTTGGATTCATGAGGGCAGTTTTGATACTTCATTCACCTTTGCAAGTGAAAAAAATTACGATAGTCTTAAAAAGTAAGATCTTAGACGGGTGTTTTGAATCCTTATATTTCTCCTTAAATTTATTTTGGAGACAAGAATAAGTGACGATATCAATCGTATGAGAAGTACCAAAGTTGGCACAGGCATAAGCCTAGGAATGCTGTTGACTCTGGTGTTGTAATTCTGGGCTTCTACTGTTGTAGAGTTGAAGAGTGTTGGCTGATACAGCTGAGAAGGGAAAACTCTTGCGTGCATTGAGAATTGATTTTCCCCTGGCTTCCCAGTAGCCCTGTGGAAATGAGGATTCTTCTTTCTCTTTTCTCAGAATCTCTCATACATTGAACATGCAGTTGGTCAATACCAGATTCAGTCTCGCACTGAATCTAGAATTGAAAAAGGAATTAGAAGTTGGTATTCCAAGGTGGGGTAGGAGATGGTTTCGAAACGGCTGGAAGAGTGAGGGGCAACCCAGCTGAAATAATATGAAGAGAATTTGTTGCATTTGTTTTCATCACTAAATGAGTTTTTAAAAGAACAACCCAAATATCGGGCATGTCTGTAGATATATTTGTTTATGAGTGAGTGTGATCATCCAGAAGGATGTTTTCTGTTTTATTTGTTTGTCCACATAGATATAACATTGGAGTAAAATAGCCTGGTGTGTTGTAATCGCTTCACAAATAGGTAAAATCTTTGAAACTGATTATAGACAAACCTCAGGGTGAAGCACAGTTTGGCTGCATCAGTATGTTTGACATCTCAATTACCAACACAGAATATACATAAAATTAAAATACAACATGTAACATAGAAAAATGTCAATTATATACTGATATCTTAGTATAATAATAATATTTTGGTATATTAATAATATACTGTATAAATACAAATATAATATACTATAAAATATTTTAATATAATAATATTTTATATAACATGGCAATATAATTTTGAACCCTAAGCATTTTTGCTAAATTGGCATTTCATTTTTCATTCCTTCAGTGCATCTGGAGTCTACCTTTGGTTTTGATGTGCTGTCATTGTTTTTCTGCAAGTTCTGTTTTCATGTTTCAAATGGCAAACCAGTGGTTCACAGCCATTGAGGAACTCTTTCTGGCTGGAATAAAACGTGATTCAGGACAAGGATCAAAGCTGGAGAGGAGGACAGCCTGACAAGTCTCTTCTTTGTTTCCTAATCCTTCACTGCTCAACAAGCCCAGGAACTGGCAGTTCTTTGGTGACTCACACCAGCCTCTGTTCCCACATTTTGCCAATTACTGCAGTGGGTTTCTCTTCTCAGGTGTGCCAGTGAAGCTTCTGACAACAAACCAGAGCTGTCAGGCCTTGCTGTGTAGGAAAGAAACGGGCAGCAGTGATTGCTGTGAGCTGTCGCAGATCTTCCTGCTGCCATGTCCCAACTCGTTTGTTTAAGCAGTGATCATTCCCAGTATCTTTTTAACTCCGTTATCCACAGTTATCCCATTATCATGAAGTCCTATCACTTTCATGTTCAAGTAGCTGTTTCCCTGGTGGTCTCCCAGTCACTCTTTACTTCTGTTTGACCGAAGATGTAGAGCTTTTTGATAATCCTTTGCCACCTCTTTTCCTCCAGCTGTCCTTACTTTTGCCTGCCATTCCATGGTCTGTGCAGCTCTCACAATGTCATGGCCTTTTCTGTGTTCCCCCTGTCTGCCCCTTGCCTGACCTCACTGCTTCGCTCATCCTGCAATTTAGTATGATCGGCTCCAAGCAGTTTGTCATTGCCAGGTTGTCACATCCAAATCTCCAAAGACAAGCTGGCCTTCAGATGTATCTCGGCCGTTCTCAGCCTTACTGTTGTGTTATTCTCAGTAACGTTCCAGTATAGGAAATATCTGCCAGCATTACTCCAACCATTTCAAAGACAACATGAGTAATGAATTAGGCTTTATTACTATTGTGTTTGTTTTTGGATATAGTGTGGTTGCTCACTGGTTCATAGTTGATTTTGCATTATTAATGAAAATACTCCTGTAATTTCATTAATGTTTTCTTTAATGGAAAATGCTATTCCCAGCTTACCAGTTCAGTGTGGGATATTGTAATTTTTATTGAGTGAGGTTTTGTTTCCAAAGTTGGTGTTCTAGATGCTGCTATCTCAGACTACTCCAATATCCTCTAACGTCAGTTGAGATATTTACCTTACTAAAAAGCAGAACCAAGGGAGAAAAAAAAGGTAAAACCAAACAGTTTCTTACACTGGAAACACTGCCTACTGCCTGAGGTTTTCTGTAAGTGTCATCCTCTTACATAGCTCAATATGAATGTTACTATTTTAAATTTATATTCTACCTAATTCAATGAATAACCAAGTCAGGACTTATTTACGCTAACTGCTAGACAAACCAGTAGCAAGTGTTCACATAACAAAGATTGAGTGTAATGCTACATCTGTTGAAAAAAAAAGTGGTTTGTTCAAGGGCGATTTTAAGGACTTATATTTAATTCTGGATTAAGAAACTGAAGAATGATTCTTAATGTTGCTACTTTCAGCTTCTTTGTTAAAAGTAATTATTTCAGAGAGCTAGTTTCTCTTAGCATCTCCTGGGAAATATATATAGGTATTAAAACAAAGACTCAGTGTTAGTACCTGTGCAATGCAGTACCTACCAATATTTGTTTTGGTTTTTTTTTAATTCCCACTAGGCAGATTATTTAAATAACTATACGATGCCATACAACTTTCCAGAAGTCTTTTTGCCTAAAATTTTATGGCTTTTTCTGACATAATCATATATGTCCAGATTTACTGCAGTGTAAGGAGGAGAAACAAACCGTTTAAACTAAGATGATGTATAAATGTGTTTTGGCTTTTTTTCCCTTGATTATTTAGCTTATTGATATAATACTTTAGCTAACTCCTATTCAGTTGACCAGTACATGAGTATTGTGTAAATTGAGTATCTACCACTTCCCATATTTGCGTTACATCTTCTCTCAGTATGAGAGCCAGGCACAAGATCAGTCTGGCTTTGAGGCATTTTTAGTACAGCTCCTACTTAATCTCTTGTTTCAGAGAGATGGACAAACGTGGCTTCAAACTCCAGGCTTTCTGTGGTTATTCTAGTGTTTTTTCCAGCCATAAGTGTACAGTAAATTACTGGTTTCTGACGTCTCCTGATAGTATGGTAGTCATGACAGAAATGTAATTGTAGTTCATATTGTCTTAGGAACACACAATAATGTTATCTTTCTAAGTGGAAAAAATGTTTTGTGGGTGCCTACAACTTAAGTTTAAAAGCCACGGCCCACAAAATTTCTTTTTATATTTTATAATTGGACTTTAAATACAAAGTGTAATTTGCCCTACCCAAAAATATCCCTCAGTAACAGAAATAATGAAAAAGAGCACATATTAATAATTTTAATTTCTCATTAGGAACAGGAAGTCCAATAGCAATTAAACGAAACAAAAGGAGTCCCTGACATAATGGTGTAAACTGAAAAAAGAACAACTTCTTTTTCAGGGAATGCAGCAGTGGTTTCATGGTAGGAATGATCAGTCAGTGTTCAGTGCTTCTCAGTTACATCTTGCTCACCTGTTTTCCATTGTATGTTTAGAAAAAGGAATGGAGACATTACTCTTCATTGGGAACACGTAGGGGAATTGCAGATTCTACTGATCCAAAGTTGAGAGCCTTGCTTGTCACATTTTATGGTGTCTAAGTTATTGGAAAGAACTGGACCTATTCCCAGATCAGTATTTGGAACCATTAAACGCATCTTAAAATGCATTTCAATAAATCTGTAGTCCTGGGTGGGCATTAATCAACTGATTTAACAGTGCTGTTAGGTTCCCACTCTTCATTTTTCTCCTCAGTGTACAAATATCAGCTCACTTGCAGGACTGCAACTCCTCTGTTGTCTGATATTTTTGTTTGTAAAGGTGGCATGCCTTTTAAAGTAGTTATGGCTGCAAAGTAATAGCAGGATTTCAGTAAAAAGTGTAACTTATTTTTGTTTCTAGACGATATGCTCAGTACTCGGTTGTTTGAGATGAGTAACTGTTGTAAATGAAACCTTGTGTGAAGAGCTGGTTTCTGAGTCCAAAGCTATTCTCAGATCAGTGTTTTGGAAATAACTGTTAAATCCAGGTTTTGGCTTGTACTTTATGCCAAAACAGAATTCAAATGTGAAATTTCTGTTCTTATGGTTGACTGTTTCGGGAAAATCCAAAGGCATAGGTACAGCATTACAACCCTCATTAATTACTTAATGTCTTTGGTTGCAGAAGGAAGACCGCAACACCTGTAAAGGCAGTTTCAGAATCATTAATTTTGTAATACTGCTCTTGCAGACTATAAAGCTCAGGAAATCAGATGTGTTATTTAGGCTGAACAAGGTTACATATGAAGTGTAAGAATACTAAAGAAATTGGAGAAGTTGAGAGAAAGAAAGTGAATGGGAAACTGATCTCTATGAATCTTCCTTGTGCTGATTTTTTTTCCCATGAAAATTAATTGTTGTCTCTGAGAACAGAAACCCAGGAAGGCTAGGTTAGCTGCATGTCTTTGGGAAGAAAAGTTGTTTTAGTTGTTTTTCCCCCTGTAATGTGATGTGCCATTGCTTTTCAGTGCGTGCTTGAAATAGTGTTGAAGGTCTGCTTGCCTCTTAGCCATGTGGTTTGCATCTTCCACATTCAAAAAGGATGTACTTGAACTGGAACTTAAGATGAAGGAAAGGTGAGAGAATCTTCTGAAGGGAAAACCAGATGAGATTAGTTTGTTTATTTTTAACAGCAACAAGAATACAAAATCCAAGAGGATGGGTAAAAAAAAGAAAAGGTTGCTATCTGCCTGTCAAAGAGATAGAATCCCAAGAAGTGTGTGGAGAGATCTGAATTAAAAGGGCAGCTGAAGCACAGGAAGAATGAGGTATTTTATTACTTGGAGGTATGTTAAACCTGAGCATTAGAGAAAGTTTTAAAGCCACTAGAGCAAGAGAGTTATGGAATATCTTTCCAGTCAACATAAACAAAACAAAACAAAAAATTCTCCCTGCTTCCTGAAAAGTTTCTGAAAGAGGTTAAGTTATATGTAGTGGAAATACTGGGGAATTGGTAACATTCGTACGTTGTGATGAAATATCATCGTTTGCACGAATCACCTAATACTGATTTTTAAACCTTTTAGCATTTTAGTAATAATTTGATAGCAGTTAGGCTGATCTCTCATGCTCTGAAATGAAATGCCAACCTTGTGAAACGGGGGAAAAAAAAAAAAGGGGCCAAGAGTATGCAGGCTTTTTGGCACTTGGCTGAAGTCTATCTTGCAGCATTTTTATAAGACATAAGATAAATTATTATTTAGAGATACAGATCTTGGGAAATCAGGTTTTCCATATCTGAGCTGAAGTTTAGATGGACTGTAGATAAGGTCTTGATTTTTTAACTGTCTTATGCCATGCGATTCAAATTTGAGGCACTTTGTTCCAGTAGCATATAACTTTTTTTTTGTTTTCCCCCTAAAGGAGAACAGCACAGTGTTTGTACCTCTGATAGCAGTGGCTTTCCTGTTTAAACGTGTTCCCTGCTATTTTTCAATATGTTATATTTGTATATGCTACAGACAGGAAGTTTTAAAGTGGGAATAAAGGCAAATCTTGACTCTAAGAGTTTAGCGTTCGTCTAATGCTAGCTTTCTTTGAGCCTTCACATCTGTTTATTTCAGTGTTTGAATTCTTGTAAAAATAGTTGTGGCACAGTCCAAGAAACTGGAAACATGATTTCATATAATTGTTCTTTTAAGTGGCAGCATGAAATAATTAGAATGGCATATTTTAATTGGTGGCATCCTGTTGACTTTTTATGAAAGACTTGAATTACAATAAAAGCAGAGAACACAAGTTGGTTAGTTCCTATAACCCAGTGCTGTCATCTTTGAGGAGAGGGCGGAAAAAGCAGCTCTGTTGTATATTTAATGGCAGATCCAGCATGTAATAGGTGTTCTGCTTCTCTCTCTCTTTTTTTTTTTTTCTTTTTTTTAATCAAATGTCCCCTTGGGAAGGATTTTTGACAGCAAAATTACAGGATTGGTGCCCACTGTAAGATTTATGCTGATAATTGAAGCTGCTGCTTCTCAATAAAATGTAAATGCAACTTAAATAACTAGACAAAAAGGCAAAAGACATTTTTTTAAAAAATAAAACTGAAAATGTATAGATATGTAGAAAGATTTATAACTTGGTTGTCAAGGTCATTATACCTCTCAGGCAGTTGTGACCTAAATGTGTGGTTAATGCTTACTGTGTGCCAGTCAAGTACTCATGCAACTTTTGTCCCTTTCTGCTTTAAGTAATTTTCTGAAATTTTGAGAGAAATGTTAGTTTTTCTAAGGCTAGGATTAAAAAAAAAATATATTTTAATGGACATATCTGACATTTTAACTCCTTTAATATTATTTAAAAAGAATATTTATAGGAAATTTAAGTAGTACATAGGCATTCATAGAGTTTCCTCAGGACTTTTTCCCCCTCCGAGAGTTTTGAGACTCAATTTTCAAGAAAGTTTAGAGGTCAGCCTTTAAACTCTCTTTCTGTACAGTACTTGGTTAGTGTACAGTCACTTGAATGTCAGGATGGAAAGCATGCATGCAATATATCTGAAAATGGTAATTTCTTTCTTTGTAGACCGCACCAGGCTGACAAAAAAAATAGGAGGCTTCTGCTATATTGTATGCTGTTTGACTAATGTAATCTGTGAAATTAAAAATGTGACACATACTAGCATATGTGCAAACTTTGGTTGGTTTTTTTTTTTTTTAACAATTTTAATGGTCTTTAGACATTTTTACATTGAGCTTGGATTTTTATATTTCCAGAGTAACTCACAACAACTGATTTTAGCTCTCTAATCCATTGGTTTTGTGCCTTTCTTTGCGAGGCACATAATAAGTGAGCAAAAGGATAAATAAAATTAAGTTTTTCTCTCTGGGAATTTTTGTCTTGGAAAGAGTGATCTAAAATTGGACACCGCAACTGTGAGAGCAGCATTATTGCATGAGGGGATTTTCACAAAAGCCATGTAAAAGTTGAGGATGAGTAGGCACAACTGCAGTTTGCAGTGACTGAGACCTGCTCTCAGAGCAAGCAGCAGTATATTAGAGGCTTTTTTAGCTACTGCAAAAGACCAGTGCTGGTTGGCACAATTTTCCTTTCCTTGTATTTTTAGCTGGATTTGACCTGTGCCCTGCCTCTAGGGGTGCAGCTCAAAATTGCCCTTTTGAGGGCTGGAGGGCTCGGGTGCACAGTGGTTTGTAGCCAGGAAAAGGATTCAGGAGTTCCCTGGCTTCTGCTCTATCTGCCTGTACTTTAGTTTTCAGATCTCAGGCAACTGTAGATAAAACGAAGTGTTGAATATAATTACTTGTTTGCATTAGGTACTACAAAATCTTGCAATATTGTGAATATCTGCACAGAATTTGGCAGAGAAATCAAAAACTACTGCTTAGGAACATAGTCCTAAAGACAGTACTACTTATCCTTTCTCAAAGGACTAAAGAGTAGGTGTATTGCTGTTTGAGTTATTTTGTATTTGATGATGATCAGTAGTGATTGTATAAAACTATCTACTTCTACTGCATACAGAAAGCAAACTTATTTCAGTGTAGTCAAGCAGAGATTTAGGAAATGTGTGGTTAGTGCTAGCCAATTAGTGTAACATTTAATTTGAATTGAGTGTCTTGAGGTAAAAGATAATAAATTCAAATTAAATGTGAAATAAACTTTACATGAAAGTTCTACATTTTTATATACTTCATATATATATATATATATACACACACACACACATATATATATAGTATATATAGAAAACAGAGCTGTCTCTGTGACTCTCCTTTTCTTGTCTCCTTCCCTTTTTCCATACTAATTTATGGTCTATTAACCTGCAGTGAACAGATCTTGTATTTCTTTCTGGTGCTTCACAGGTGTTCAGAAGAGCATGTTGTTAATGTTAATAGAGAATCTTCACATCAAAAATTTTAATAATCAGAAATTAGTGACCCAAGAAATTAATTTATCCATGACAAAGTAGTATATCCAGAAAGAGAGAAATAAGGAAAATAGTAATTTCAAATTGAGTCAGCAGCTCAAAAACGTGAAAGTATTGGTAGCTGCTTAATACTAATTCGGAGTTCTTGGGCACCCCATTGGTTGCTGTATTCTTATTCTTCTGTGGTGTATATCCATCAAGACTTGTAAAGAGTTTTTTCCATTCCGTATTAGCTTGTGGTTTGAGTTAGTTTGAATGCTTTCCTGGAAGTCTGTCTTGTTTACTTGCAACTTTTCTTTTATCGCTGATACTGTTGTCGCGCGTTCTGTCAGAGTTCTGCATTGGAGACAGTAAGATTTTACTATGTAAAAAGTTTCTGTAGTATTCCTAACATAAGAAGTGTAAGAGGCACTCAAGCACTCTATGCATTTCTACCTCTACGGGACTTCTTAACAAGTGACTACAAGAGCTGATAGTACAAGTAAAAGAAAGCAACTTTGTGGGTGCTAGGAATGTTAGACTTACTTTGCAGGCACTGCATGAGTTAATGGGATTTCCAAAAAGTCAAATGAGGTTGACTGTGACTTTCTGTTATGGATTAGAGCAGTACCAGTTTTGCTGGTAGAGATAGTCTGCTATCAGTCGAATATCTGTGGGATTAGTTTTTTGTATTTCTACAGTTACGTATGCGTGTGTGTATAAATTTATACATGTGAACAGATCAATATAAAAATAGACATGATTAAGGTCCGTGGTAGTTTAAGTCACTAATGCATGTTGCCTGTTAAAAAAAATGCTTTTGAATGTATGCACTTTGGAGAACCTTGCACACGATGAAGTGCAAGTGGAGGTGTTTTGTTTTTATTCACTTTAAAAATATGTTAATAGCTGTTCTTATTAAATCCTATACTACAGGACAATGGTTAAGTCATTGTATTGCAGAACACAGTGACTGTACCTGTTTTCAGTACAGAAAGTTTTGTGTTTTCATCTTACAGGCTCCCGTCTTCGGCAAGAAGATTTCCCACCTCGAATTGTCGAACACCCTTCTGATCTCATTGTTTCCAAAGGAGAACCAGCAACTTTAAACTGTAAAGCTGAAGGAAGGCCGACTCCCACCATCGAGTGGTACAAGGGAGGAGAAAGAGTGGAAACGGACAAGGATGACCCACGCTCCCACCGCATGCTGCTGCCCAGTGGATCTTTATTTTTCTTACGTATAGTCCATGGGCGCAAGAGTAGGCCAGATGAAGGTGTCTATGTGTGTGTGGCAAGGAATTACCTTGGGGAAGCTGTAAGTCATAATGCATCGCTGGAGGTGGCAAGTAAGTGCATTTAAAAAAAAATAAAAAAATTTCCACTCTTTGGTAACATCCGCTTGCTTTGATGTTATTTGAAGATAAAAAATGAGTGTGAGCTGCCTCTAGGGCACTGACTTAAAAGCAGTGTAGGAATTACATGGTTAATTATTATTAATACAGAGATAGGAAAATAGAAAAATAGTCAAAAAGAGGTATCATATAACTGTAGAAATTCAGACATTTTTGTGCGTTCTCACTACTTTTATACGTATGTGCAATTACGATTACTTACTGTTTGTTAGATTTTATATACTTAATTTCAATTTATAGTTGTTTTTTTCCTCTCCAGATAATCATGCAAAATGCAATGTGTAATAAAAGGCAGTATAGCCAGAATTTGATCTAATAGAATATATTTTGAAATTGCACAAATAAATACTACCAAAAAAACCAATGGCAGATTTAGAAACACGGAATGTTTTTTGTTTCTCTGAAAGAAGTGGCCCACAAATGATTTCTCTGCTTCTTAGTATCTGGCCAACGGAAGGAGCAGTCAAGTATGTTCACATCACTTTGTAATGCTTATCTCTTCCTGCATGCCCTTTAAACTCAATTTATTTTAAAGGAAGAGGGTGTACATGAAAGAGTTTTAAGGATTTACATGGAGGGCCAAGTGTAGGTCAAAAACCCCCCAATTTTGGGGTACTGCAGTATGAGACAAAACCTTGCAATTCAGAAGTTAGTTACCTATTTTAAGTTGTTTATCTAGGCTTCCTCTGTAATCTGTAGCAATTCATCTGGTGTCATGTTGAAGAACTAGCTCAGAACTGGGTGAGTGGCTCTCTGAAAACACTAAGCTGATTTCTCTTTTGACTAAAGAATGTTGTTAACTAGCTCTGAGGAGGCTCCTAACTTTTAGACAAGTTAAAAAAATGCCACTGCTGGTATATAACTTTAGAAGAAGGGCTGGATTTTCTTAACTTTCACAGCAGGCAATGGAAATAGACTATAAATTTGTGTGCTTACTTGAGCCTTTTGCCTAGTCTCAGATTCACAGAAAATCCCAAGGATTTTTGTAATTTTTACAACAGAAAGATCTTGAGCATCACATATGATATAGTAAATACACATGATTAAGATCTGTGACCATGTTGTTTCCTTTTTATTGCTTTTAATGATAAAACTAATTAGTCTCTGACTAGCTGGAAGTGTGCTTATCCAGTAAATGTATAGCCTGTTTAAATGATCTGGTGATTGGTTACTCCCAAATGTTATGTCCAGTATCTTGTAGGTATAATTTGAGTGGATGTAATACTTAAGAGATTTTTATTTTTATCTAATTGCCGTTATTTATTTTATAACACTGCTCATTGATTCTTAAAAGGAATTTTAATGTTCTGTCCATGTAAAAATGCAACATGGATATTTGTGCTTATTTCATATTCTTTTGATTTGTGGTGTACCTTGAAGTAATGTTTGAAATGCATGTAGCTTTTCTATTTTCCATAATTTTTCATCAGAACCTGGAAACATGAGGTACACTTCAGTGGTTGGTACACTATTAGAGTGGTATATATTTGCTAAATACGTTTGTCACCCCTGCCTCAAGTCATCTTTATGAGATAACAGTAGAGAGTATAACTAACAGTGTCTGAATGCAAGATACTAATATTGCCACAAAAATTAAGAGCCTCTACCAACACTCAAGACAAAAAATTAAGAATTAGTATCTTCATAGAAGGTTTGAAATATGCACCAGCTAACAATAGTACAGTATTAAATTGTTAATCCAGCTCAAAATCACTCTCATATCAAGGGCTAGTGTCAGAAAATAAATACAAACAATGTTGTAAGGGGACAAAAACCACACAATCTGTATTTGGAAATAAGATTCACAGGTGTAATGGTACAGAGTTTTAGTTTTATACCAGCAGATTACAGACAGAATTTTAACAGAAAAGGTTATTATTTTAATAGGAAAGCTAGTGATGTGACAGTGCAAAAGCACCAAAACACTTTAAATAGCACAGAAGAGGTGAGGAACAAGGAAGGAGTTGAAGGCTAATGGAATAAATTTGCATTAAATTCAAAACCTGTGCATTATAGCTGCAAGTCTGTTGTCATTATGAACTGTAGCTACATTCACAGTGGATTGCTGCAAATCAACAAACTGCTTTGATTAGCTTCTCAGTACACCTGTTTTGAGCACCACAGCATTTACATTTGTATACATGTAGTCATAAACAATTGCTGTTTTAGAATCCTTATGTTACAGTTTAATTTTTATATGTTTACGGAGTAAAATTGCATTTATTTGGTTTTCATTTATAAAGAACAGAACATCGTTTAGAGTACTCATTTGGTTGTATGTTGCAAGTTTAACCAAAACCCTTTGTGTAATGTAGGAAGCTGTGTATTTTATACTGTAAGTGCTAGTTCTTGCTGGAAGAAGCAGCTGCTGCCTGCATCAGTTTGTTTCATAAAATGATAGGGAATTTATTGCAAGATTTTCTTCTCTCACCTATTATAGTAACAACTTAGCAGTGAAGGAACATCATCTAATTTAAATGCACGTGTAGATTTGACTTTAGTTTTAGTATTAACCTGAATCTGAACTTTCATGTCTTTTATTCCTTCATGCAGACTTTTTTTTTTTTTTAAGCAGCTCCAATCCTCGGCATTGAGCTGGTCCACAAATAATTTGTAATAAGGTAGACGAGTTCATTAAGTACACTGTGCATCGATTCTGCAGCTGCAAAAAAGGAAACATAGAGGGATTTCAAATCTACAAATATTTGAGAAGTGAAATATATACAAAACTGGTTTATCATCTCAAATACATGTGTTTTAAGAATTTTGAAAATACCTTTAGATGTGATAGCTGCAAAAGAGGAGAGGCTGAAATCATAAATCATAAAATTGCAGAGAGTTTTTTCCTCTGCTTTGTTCCTTTCTATCCATCAACCTTTCTTTGGTGATTTGACTGAGGTGTGCATCTCGTTATCCAAAGGTTGCTATGTTTTCTTTCAGTAGTGTGTGTGTCAGTCATGATAATGTAGTCCTCAATGAATGCCATTGAACAAGATCTAAATACCTTTTATTATCAGCAAATTTAATTAAGTAAGTCTCTTTCTAATTCATTCCCAGCCTCTCCTGGCCCTTCCAAAATGTTTGAAGATCCCATGTGTCTACTCATGGCATTGGGGTTTTGTTACATCTTCTCTGTAATGCTATTTTATATAGATATAAATATTTTTTCAGCTGCATTCCCTGCTGTTTCTGTGGTTGTTTCCTTTAAACCGTCACCCATCCCTGTCCCCAAAGAAACATTAAAAAAAAGGTGATACTGCTTGCTGGTGAGAGTGGTATCTTTCTTAAACATACCAAACTCCTACTTGAACGCCTGTGGGCTACATTCAGTTTGATTATGTTGCAGGGACTGTAACTTTCTGTAATGAAATAGCTAGCCACTTGATATTTCAAGAATTAAAATATCTCAGACAGTTAGAGACGAGTAAAACTATTCTAAGCTACACGGCCCTGTGCAAAGTAGGTTTGTAATTTAATATTACATGACATTTTCTGTGTAATTTAGATCTGTAAGATCTTCATAAATAAGAAAGATATAAATTTGCATAAATAGGAACTCAACTGAAAGTTGAATTACAAGTCAAAGGAAAGAGATGTAACTCATGTTTAATTGGGGGCATAGTTGGTTGGGTTTTTTTGGTAGCTGACTGATTTCATCTTTATTTGAAACATTATTCCCCAAAAGATTTCTGAAATGGAGATTAGCCGTACGTGTTCAAACTTTATTTGCAGTAGAATGAAGTTCTGGTAGCCCAGAAATGGCGTGAGATGGCATAGTCAGATAACTGTGTGTAGTCATCCTTCAGACTTAAACTGCTAAGTCCATTTGCGTCCTTCCTGAACTCAACCTTTTGATCACTGGAGACATACTTAAACTAGCTCCATGTTTTGTTTTTAAGGAATGTAACTGGTTTCAGATTACTGCCTACTAGTGACACGTTCTCCAGTGGTGAAAGGTCCTAAAGAACGTGAAAAAGGGCATGTCCCTGTCAAAATGAAACTGGGTAAATCTCTCTATAAATGTCAGCTTTTACAGGTGGGAGCACAAAATGGAACCATGCTTGATCCTCAGAGTAAGGGCTGAAGACTGTTTTGGTTATCGCAGAAGGAGTTGGGAAATAAAAGTAATTTTTCACATTGGAGAAGTAAAAGCAGTTTTGCTAAAGTGGAAATTTACCCATTAGCAGACTGGAAGGTGGCTGTAGCTGCTTCATATGCTTGAATCTCAGGATTGTGTAGTCAATGGATGCACCTGATCAAGACCAAATTCAGTTACTGGTATGTGATAGTTTGAATCAGACGGTATTTAAATTTTCTTTAGTTTTCCCTTTTTGAAGAAAATTTTGTCTCCTGATTTTGTTGAGTGTCTGTTACGTATCATTATGTAAAAATCTATGTATGTCAAGGATGGCAATAATTCTGCAGGAGTATATTTGCCTTTGTTTCTCCACTCTAAAGTTTTGAGAAATTTGAGGAAAAATGGAGAATTTAAAGAAAAATCAAATGCAAATGAATTTGCTCATGTTTGCTGATCAATGGCTTTGTGAATCTGTATTTCAAATAATGTTTCTGTGAACTTTTTTCACATTTGCTATAAAAGTTCTAGGTAACTTTTATCACATTTCTGTTTTCTATTGATAAAGTGGATTTGCTTCAAGAGCCATGCTTTTACAAGAGTATTTGTAAAGTACGTACACATGCATTTTATCTCTAACCTCACTAACAGAATACCTTACAGTAAGTAAGATGTTGCATGTAAAAGTTTGCTCACATTTGTTTTCAATTTGAAATGGGTAGTACTACAAATACTTTATACATTAGATGTCAGGCCAAGTTGTGACTTATAAAAAACAAACAAACAAAAAGCCTTCCACAGCACAGGATCAATATGAAAGATGACAGCTCTGTCTACTCGTGGGTTCTAAAAAAGTAATATCATTCTCACAATGAGAAGTCATATTTCTGTGCGTGTAGTTTTCATGGTGTGTTCAGTCTGTATGGTGTTACATTAGTGACAGCCACTGTACAGCAGCAATGCTTTAGCCAAGCTGAAAGTAATGGACAGATTCACAGATTTTGTAACCTGAGGTTTTCATATTTTGCTGATAAACAAGTTCATTTGAATGCTTATGTGCATATATAACAAAGACAAATTTCAGTTTTGCAAGAATCTTGTTAAGCTTCTAAGTACATATCAAAAAGGTCAGTTAAGCTGAACCCTTGCTTACTAAAGTGATGGCATTAACAAAAAGTTGCTTGGGGCATAGAAGGCTTAATAGTAGTGGTGTCGCTAATGCTTCTTAAAACCTGCCATTTATCAATGATAGGTTTACCTTGACTTTTACTATGCAGCTGTAACAAGCATTGAAAGCCTGGATTACTACAGACTGCTTCTGCAGTGTATGTTAGCAGAAGATGTGGCATCATTTAGGAGAAATTTCTTTGCAATGAGGTCAAAGTTACATGCAAATGTGCTACTTCTTATAATGTTTAAATAAGCCAAGGTAACTACCTTAGCTTGAGGAAAGCAGAAACAACTATTTTAGCTAGTTATACAGGTTTGTGTATAGTCCTTCCCTCAGAATTGGAATGTCAGTGTAGTCCTGTAAGTCTCCCACTTAATTTTTAAAGACACGTAGAGCCTTATTTTAACTCTTTGGATGTTCTGTTTCCTTTACTAACAACACCCCCCCTGGCAACTCTCTACTCTCTCTCTGTTAACACAGTACTGTTGCATGCCTGAAAGTTTGGGAAGTGAACCTTGTGCTTTCTTCCCCACCCCCACACCCCCCAATGAAAATGGTGTTGTCACATACTGAGTTATATCTAAGGAGAAGATGTAAAGCAGATGCTTTACAAAACTCCCACGTTTTAAAGAAGGCTTACTCAGTTGTGTTTACTTTCACCTGTAAAAAGGGTGAAAGATAAGGAATTTCTTTGTCCCATTAAACCTCTCTAAGATAACAGCAAAGATTTATGCTCATATTTTATATAAATATTTCTAGTCCATGCACCTTCTTTAAATTCTAGTATGAATCACCAAGTGAAAAAGGAGAATGGAAGCTGCACAGAAATCCAACAGTGCAGCAGATGGAAATGCCTGAATATTATGGCTCTCATGGTACTTGGACTTAATCGTGTTGTTATTACTATTATTTTCCTAGTTCAGGGTTAGAAAAACTGGTCTTCCATGAGACTTTAATGACTGTTCTGTAGTGTTGTTGAAAAATGAAATAGTGATAATTTCATTTGAGTTTGAATTCATAGTGTGGTGCGAACAGAAAAATATACTTCAGGAGATTCCATATGAAAAAAGAAATTGCCAGGGTGATCTTTGCTACTGGGTGGAAATAAGACATAATTCTACATTGTCTTCAGATTGGACTATCCCAGCATGGGAAGGCAATGTGTTGAGTCTCTATGTTCATGATCTTTAGGAACAGAGCTTACCTTCATGCAAGCAGTCCACACATGGCTCATGTCAGGCTTCAGAAAGGTGGCTGAAGAGGGTTTTATTTGATGAAAAGGAGATATGATGTCTGATGTTTCCCATTTGGTTAGACTACTTCCCCTCAGCCCTTGCCATGTCATAATGAGTTTTTGGAGAAGAGGAATATTTATAACCAGGGAATTTGGCATGATTCTTTCTTGTGTAGCTTTGTCACTGTAACATAATCTTCTATATGTATTAGATGACTGTTCTAGTTCTAAAAATGCTTCGTTGCAGTTTCAAAATGATAAAACAGGAATAAAAATTTCATAGAGTCAGTGTAAGTACCTTATGTCTTAAAATAGTTTCAAATTTCAAAGATTCAAATTTCAGGAAAGAGAGCTAGCTGTCCTGTGAAGAGGATGGTTTTATCAGAAGCCTCATTAATTGTTGTTGGTAAAACAAAATATGTTGTTCTGAAATTCCTTGGGCAGATGAAGGAAAAGTTGCTACAGAATCTAAAGATCAGCGATAACTTTTTTGTTCTTAATTTTTCCTGTGAAATGTGGAATATGAGCTGCAGAATTCCTTCTCACTTTCCATTAATTTTAGGCAAGGTAGTCTCCCCGAGTTATTGCTTACATTACTAGCTGCAAGTTATGCTGAACTGTCAAACCATTAAATTTTTATAAATGTTATGTATTATGAATTGTGCCTTATATGCAATCACTGGTGTGTTGAAAGAATCAGGCAAACAACAGTTTACTCCTCTTTCAGTTTTGTTATTAAAAGCTGTGCTAAAATTATTTTAGTGACTTTAGTCATTTGTATGCTTTTTTTACCATCCATACCTTATCAGATCAGGGGAAGAGATACCCTCAACTTCTGTTGACTGCCTTTCAGTGCTTCTTTCGATATTTACTGTTAGTTTTAGTGTGATCTTTTTCTCTCTTCATCTTTGGGAGGGCAGCTCCCCTAACTTGCTGGTGGAACGTTGCTACTAGAGCTGTGCTCTGTACTTCCACTTCACCAAAAGGTTTTATTAACTTAATTTTAACTCACAATCATTTTTCTTTGCTCTGTGTCCTCTTTGCAGTGGCCTGGTAGAAAGAAGCTATGGTGCATGCTGGAGCTTCCATTTAGTACTTGATAAAGATATCTGAAGTAATTGTGCTTAATTATCAATACTTTGGTTACAGTAACTCAAACTACATTTCTTCTAGAAGTATTAATGCATTTAAAAGTGTTCCATTCCAGTGATGACAAATGATTCCTGTGTACACAGTGCACACAATTTCAGATTGCTTTGACTTTAAAGACCTAGCCTCTGTGTCAGTTGTCTGAGATCCAATCCATTACATGGGATCTGAAATAAATACGCCTATAGTGAAGATAGCTAAGATTTATTTGGTTGCCTGGGGAGTCACTTGGAAGAGTATGTGTCGGTGCCAAGTCAAAAACACGTTTGGGGTGGGTTTTGTTGTTTGGGTTGGTTGGTTGTTTTGGTTGGTTGGTTGGTTTGTTTGGTTGGTTTCGTATTTTTATTTCAAGTATAGATTCTGGAGCTTCTTTCTGAACTTTGTCAGCAGTGGACATGCCACATTTGTAGTCTGTGGAGGATGGCTGGTAGGTTCCACAGTATACTGGTACAGAGACTCCTCCTAGAAAGAGCTGATCTGCTGCACTTGCACGCTGTGTGTAGTACTTTGCAGCAAGATACAGTGAAAGCCTGTGTATGGCGAACATGTGCTGTTGGTTACAATTCTATTTGGCAAAGTCTCATAGAAACTGAGGATGGGTTTTATGTCTAGTATGCAGTTAGTTGTAAGATACCACAAAAGGTCTGTCTTTTTTGTGGTTTTGGTTTATCGTTTTGTTCGAAGACTAGGTTTCTTCAGGCAGATGTCTCCCTTGTGGGGGCAGTGAGAGAAACAAAATGAAGAACTACTTTTTTAAAGTATTGCTGCATGAAGTTTTGATAATTCAGTCTTGTATATACTCATGAAATAAATTAATAGTAGAAAGAATGTGTCTTATCAAAGTTACTGGATGTTCGTGCTTTAGAGAGGTACACAAGATTAATTTGTGCATTAATGAATAAAATGATGTACAGATTTAAAACACAAAAACCAACAGAAAAATAAAACACTAAAGCTTGACTGCAAACACCGTAACATAAATATATTTCTTAATGGACACAGAATGGAATGGTAGAAATTCATTTTGTAGTGATGTCTAATACAAAGGAAATTCATTTTGTAGTGATGCTTATACAAAGAAAATGTATATTATCTAAAACACAATTTGTATATGTTGCAATATGTAAGAGTGGTTTTTTAAGAACTGGAGGTTGTATAACCTACAATTGTAAGATTAGTGGTTTAGGATTTTGGTTGTTCCATGGAGTTGTTTGGAAGCCTGTACTGGTTATCTTCCATGCTAGGCCTGAAGTGCTAAGATTCAATATATTTTGGAAGCAGACTAAGAGGACTTTGAGAATATATGTCAGCATATTTGAGCATTATAGTTAATTATGTAATGGAAGCAGTTCACAGGTATTGTTAGTGGATAACAATGATACTGATACAACAAATGAAAGCCTATTCTAGATGCTGATACATATGGGACATACAACTACTTTGGAAACAGAACACATAAATATAAGGTTTCTATTCAGTGCAATTATCTACTTCTGCCACAGTCAGGGCGAAATAATAGGCTACACGAGCACTTTGTCCAACCCCAAGAAGCTGTTCTTACTTATTTGTGTCTTCCCAGGAAACTGTGCAGTACATAAGAATTTAGGTTCCCTTTACTCAGCAGAATTCTTGATGATAGTGTGACTATGCTGTGATTATTCTTAAAGCTGATGAGTAATTTAGGATGTTATGGTGACCATGCTGGGATGGATGATCATGTAAATTATGCATTTTGTAGTCTTGTGAGAAATCAAAGCGCAGCTCAGCAAATTCATAAATCAAAGAATGTAGTGGCAGTCTTTTTGTGGGATGGTGACTTTGGTAAAAGACTACCTGAAACGTCGAACCAAACCTGGGGAAATTGGTTCTTAGGACAAGGTGGAAGCTATGCCTTGCAGATTTAGAATCATCAGTCGTTAGTTTCACAGAAAAAAATAATTGAATTAAAACTGTTGAGGTTTAAAGGGCTCTTCCTTTCCAAGCACAAGCCTGAAATAGACATGAAAGTCATTTTCCTGGGTCCAGCTAATAGGTAGTGATTTGACACCAAAGCTCTCCTTAGTTTTGCTGTTGTTGTTCAGAAGCCAGTGGAAGACAATTCAGACTGTTAATGTTAACTGGAAATACCGATAATGAAGGCAATCAGCCTAATTATATGAAGAAGGAAATGGTGGTTTTGATACCACAGTTTTTTTTCAGGCTGTGCTGCATACTCCCCTTCCCACAGCGTTAGGCGACATGCTGTGTCTCAAGCCTGTAAGCACTGTAGGCTGTGAAAGATGGTACCTCAAGCAGAGTTCAGATGGGTCTCCTTGGTGGAAGTTATTAAATGGATTGGGACTATTGGCTGTCTTCTTTTTTTTCTGCCTGGTGAGCATCTTCTGATCCAAGGGAGTTTTTATGTGTGGTTTTCAACTAACAGATGTCTGGTTTATATATGTATTATTTTTTTCCCCCCTGGTTTGTGCTTTAAACTCTGATCTCCACACCACTATCGCTACTTCCCTGACATCTTGGTAGATCTAGATGAAATGAAGGAGATCATTCCTATTTTTAGTAGTGTCCCCATTTCCTAGGTGATAGTATAGGACATAGGCCTATAGGCAAAAGAATACAGGCAGATAAAATGCTGACAAGTAATCCCAATGCATAGTTGGTTCTGATGCTTCCACCCCCCCCAAGTCCCACATTTTAAAATGTGTTTTCCAGAAGTGCTGGAAGTTTTGCTCCTGAGTTAAATTTGGAGATAAATTTGCATTGTGCTAGTACTGTTTTCTATATGAATTTAGAACCTTTGGCAAATCCTTTATATGGATGAGGTTTACTATTCGTAGTGTTTTCTGGGGAATGATTATTCAAAATAAAACTATCAGCTTGCTGCATTTAACATTGTGAAGAAATTGATTTTCTTTCTTTTTATTGTCAGCACATTAAAACCTTTCTTAAAAGTCATACTGCTGACAAAGATAGATTTGCATCTTTGTGTCTGTGAGCTGTTTTGATGAGAACTGTCTGACTTCACTTGCATCCTGTATGTAAATTGATTTCAGCTGATTGCTTTGAATTTGAAAGAAATTTAATTTGAAAACTGCCCTGTTCCACTCCCTGCGGTAGTAGATGCGTCTCTACGTCATCTGTTAAGCAGTGCAGAGTCAGCATATGGCTGTTCCTCTCCTATTTAAACTGTTTTCTCCAGAGAAAGAAATTCCCTTTAGACCGGGCAGACATCTGCTGACTCTCTCCTACTAGCAAAGGAACTGGAAAGATATCTTTCCTGTGATTAAAAGAAATACGTCTGGAGGCGTTTAGTTTTTGTTCAATTAATCAAAGATTAAACACATGTGGACTCTCTAAACTGGGCTTCTTTGTGCTTCTGTGCTATCAGAAGTGGTTGTAGGGGAGCTGTATGCCAGAGCTGGCTTGACTAAAATTTGGTATTTTACCTATAAGCCTGCTATAATTCCGTTTCAAAAGTTCATAATAAAGTGGGAAAAGCACTAAGAGTTATTTTTTAATTTATAACTTAAAAACATTCCAGTTAACAAAAAAAAGAGGCAAAAAGTGTCTAGTAATTTAAGTCATTTTTCTAACCCATGGTAAAAAAAAAAAAAAAAAATTAGGGATATGTGACTGTGCTACTTTACACACATTTACCATTTTAGCTTCCATAACCATTTCCAGATGCAAAGGCATTCTTGGTTGCTTTTGTTCCTCAGTTCCTATTAGTAAATACTTTACTGGCAGAAACTGTTAGTGTTAAAAGTCTGATATTCAGCTCAATGCCTTATCCTTACTCAACAATTATACTACAGACAAAGTATTTGGTAAAAACTTGCAGGTTTTTTCTCTGGTGTCAAAAAAATAGATAATTTTTTTTTAACTCTAGGGTATACAGAATATGTAGACTAAAACTACCACGAGAGTAAGATGGCAATAATTAAGCAGATTCCTTGAATACCATGCTGCTCTTAAATTTTTCATCAGACACTAGCAAGTCTCTCTTGTAGACATCTTTATCTGAAGATAATTTGTTTGGCTCCAGTTTTATTAGTGGAATTAGTTCTTTGGTGCAGTCTGTGACAAGGTTTTAAAACAGGAAAGGCTCCACTGATAGTGTGACTTTACCTAAGATGTTTTAAAAAAACTGTGTCTTTCTGGACTGTTCTGTCTAATAACTAGTTTTAGTTTATTCACTGATCACATTTTCTTCAAAATATATGAAAACTTATATATTGATTTCTTAATAAGCATAAATTAAAATACAGTGGAAGGAACTGGCTTTTCATAAATCGGCGTCAAGCAGTATTTTTTACGCAATACTTGGTATGAGACCAAAATTTTCTTAGAAGATGAAGTAGACATATATTAATAATTATTGAAGAAGCTGACAAATACTCAAAACTGCCATAATGGGATTTGCTGGAAAAATAATAATCAAAATCTCCTCAGTATGTAGCCTTTTCACTATTAATGGGCTGAAGTAGTCATCTGATGTTAATAAAAGGTGTAATGGTGGGCATTACAAATTACTTCATTTTAAAATGCTAACTGAAATACTTAGACTTTTAAGCAAAAAATAGTCACAATATTTTCAGAAACTGAAAAAAAAACCCCATCATAAAGGCCAGCTAATTTTAGTAAGTGTTGTCAGTGTTCACATGAAAGAGAATCAATACGTATACTTTGATTCTAGTACCTGAGCATTGCTTTGTGACGCTTCCTTTTGCAAAAGAACCCTAGAAGGTCCACAGTCCTCTATTTATGTGTAGATATATCAAATCAAGTTCTGAAAAGCATTTTATAGATACTCAGTTGTGTCTGTACTTGGGAAGGAAGGTGATCTTTACTATTGCTGTTCTCTAGACAGAAAAACTGACACGGGAAGAAATTAAATCTTGATCTCAGAGGGTCACAGATGTCTGACAGCCGTGGAGAGACTGGGGACTCACTGTTACATTTGTTCCTTACAAGACTGTTCTTCATCACTCTGCTTTAAGGACTGTTTGAAATCTTTCATTGCTATTTTTATTTCTAATTGCAAGTAACTTTGGAAGTCCTTTGAAATGTTCCAAAATTATCCCTTTTGGGTGGTAGGATATAAATTGGGTTCTCTAACTTGTAATTTTCGATTTTCCTTGTATGGATTTATTCCTCCAGAGCCTGGATTGCTGATTCCCTATGGTTATGGGTCACCATCCGTCCCCACCCCCTACCAGCTGCTCATGGATCAGATGAATATATCAAGATGATTGTATATTTAACCCTGTGTGGTCCAGAGAGAGAAAGGTACAAAATAGAAATCCTAATGATAGATAGGTGCTGTAGAATGTCCTGGTACAATGACACTTGTTTTTCTGACTTCAATTTAGTGTGTTCCTGCTGGACTCAGGACTGCTTCTGCAGAGACAGATGAATTATTTTAATTTCACCCATGCTTAGGGAAAGCCTCAGTCAAATTCAGCCCTCTTGATTTAATACATAGTGGATGCCAAGACTTGGTGCTCAGACCAAGAACATCCAGACTATGTCTGTGCTCCAGCAGTGTGACCTGCCTTTGGAGGGATTGTGGCTCCATGGTTCTGCCTTCCTCTTTTCTGTTTGTAGAGGTTCTTGGGGCACTGGTTCACTCCTGGACTATCCAAATCATCTAGTAGATCCAGGAAACTACCTTAAAAGCCTGTTACAAAAGGCATTGTGGGGTTGAGAGCCGGATGGTGTTGTCCAAGTCACTGCAGCAGGAAGCATTCCCTTCTCTGTTTTAGCCCAGATCAGGGCAGACCGTGTGAAGGCCCCAACCTGCTTCAGCTCAGCTCTGTATATAAATCGGCAACTGGGGAAGTTGTGAACGTGTTGGAATGGTTACACTTCCATTTTTAGGCTGGGAGCCATCAGCCGTGCTCTTCTGTTCCTCCCACTCCTGATGTCCCCTCACTCCATTTTCTTTCTTTTCCCCTCTCCTGTGGGCTAAGCAAATTGTTTAGCACAGTACATGATGTTCAGTCTTGCCCTAGGCCATGATGGGAGCCTAGTTAAACCATCTTGTGCGGATGGATTCAGCCTTCAGGCTGTCAATTAGTTTTCCCTGGTCGGGAGGGAGAATGGCAAATCATACATATTTCTGCTCTGTGTCATGGAATAGATGCAGAGCTTCAAAGTTAAGAGGGTAGAAAATGGGAGCAGTAATTAGGAGTCGCAGTCCCCCCTTTTGCTCCTTCAGTATGCTGTCATCATTTAAATAATTTGTTATCAGAAGGAAGAAAATAAGTTTAATCTTGTCATGACTTCAGTTATGATAAAAAAGAAATCTGATTTAAACCAGTCTTCATAGGGGATTAGATGAGCATCATGACAGCTTATCCACAGAAGAGTAGTGTAAACCGATGGTGAAAAACTGATTTGCTTTTCTTCAAATTATCCGACTAGTTTACAGAAGGAGTCGAGCAGTGACCGGTTCCTCTAAACACATACACAAACCCACTGTTATACATGTAGAAAGAGTTGCTGAAGTAGGAGAATCTAGCTCCAAATGGATTTATCCAGTAATCATTAGTCACAACTTGCAGTATTTATACAAAAGACAAATGTTGACAGATAAACAAGTAGTGGTAAAGCCAAGTCTGTGCTCTGCATTTGATCTGAATGGCTTGGCAAGTATATATGCTTTCATTCAAATGCCACATCATATGTCTAAACACAGAAGGTATATGTTCGGAAGTTTAGCATTATACAGACCATAGTCTTTATAAGGGAATGATGCTGAAAAGGACCTGGAATCATGTTGGATAGTCTAACAATACTTTTCCAAGTTATGCTGGGAAATACAAGTAGGGAGGTGAAGTACAGGCAACTCATCGGTGAGAGCATTATTGGACGTTGGAACTTCTCTAACATGAATTGACTTGTAGCCTCAAGTTACCCCTTAACATTTGCTTTAATAAAGTTATACTAAGTTGAGCGCAAGTCTCGGGTATCCCAAGCTTTTCAAATTTGGAATTGTTTGTGCAACTGGTTTCTGAGCCTGTTCCAACTTTCCAATTAGTACTATCTTCACATGAAAGCAGATGCAGGGGGTCTGTCTTTAAGAAGCTCTATATATGCGTGCTGCTCTAACCACGGTTACAGCACTGAAGAAAGTCTAAACAGTTGTGTGCTTATCAACCAAATCAGTAGGAAAAACAGTGCTAATTCTGCTGCTCTTTGGCTTTCATACTGCCCTGAGAGCTTCAAGCAGTCCTTACTGTCATTTATTCTTCAATTAACAAACACAGTAAGGGAAACTATGGGATAAGAAAGTATGTCTGCGAGTTACAATTTTCAGACTGTTTTGGCTTCTTAAGTAAAATTTGTGTCTTGAAAAAATACATGGTTATATTCATACAGTACAGTTGAAACTTCAGAAGCACAATTTGTCAGAGATCAGTAGCAGCTTTTAATATGCTTTTCTTCCATGGCAGATGTAAACTCCTTCAGTCTTACTGCAGTGAAATGAGGTAACATAGGTTTAGGCTTGTGGTTTTGTGTTTGCTTTGGGGGTTTGTTGTTTTGTTGTTTTGTTTTTTTAAAAAAAACATTTATTTGAAGTATTCCTGTATTGAAGTGAGCTGATGATACACAAGACTAGATGAAGCTCTGTGCAGTATCTTTGTACTTAAAGAGGAGACTAGAAAGTTTGAATTGATCTGTGGTCTGCATTTGAAGACATTAACTACTCACCAGACTTTGGTTATTGTCTCTGCCTCTAATTCATGTCTATGGCATCTTGTAAATCCATAGACCACCAAAAGAGCAGGAAACAGTTGAAAGGAGCTGGTTATGCACTAGGCTTGCTCAGCAGATTTTGTTTAAAAGTGTCTTGATGCGTGCACGTTACACAGGGGGGGAAAAAAAAAAATCTTTTTATTCTCAGCCACTTCTGCCTGAGGGCATTAAACTGCATCAGATCTGCCAGATGGACTTGTGTGAGAAAATGAAGTGCTTTGCCCGGTGGCAGAAGGTGACAGGTCCTCGGGGTTCTATGCCTCTTCCCTTTCCACTCCTCACTCCCTGTTTCTGGAGGCTCTTAAAATTATAGCTGTTTTTTGATAATGCTGGGTTTTGTACTTGCGGTTTTAGTTCTTGATGAACCATCCTTTGTCTTCTCTTCTGGATTTTAGGTTTTTGATAGCCTTTAGAGTGTAGAAATAGGACTTGGGCAGCCCTGAAGCTCCAGGGCTTGCCCTTGGACATGGGCTCCCTGGGCAGGTGTTGCCACAGAGAGTTCAGGGAGGTAACTTACATATTCATTTTTTTAAAACTGTCTTGACAGCCTCTCTGGAATTTGGTAACTTTTTCCTCTGTGAAAACAAATGGGGGGTTGTTTCTGCTGCTAAGTGGTATTGGCCTGAAGTTCAGCATTGTGTTATGGCTGAGACTTGAAGCATAGGAAGGTGAATTTAGAGACATGATCTTTTTATTCCTGACTCTTTATCGGTTGAGTTTTTTGTCTTTCTTTGTAAATGATTTGGAGAAATTTGAAGCACCTCTCCAATGAGGACAGGCTGAGAGAGCCGGGACTCTTCAGCTTGGAGAAGGCTCCGGGGAGACCTGATAGCAGCCTTCCAGTATCCGAAGGGAGCCTACAGGAGAACTGGGGAGGGACTCTTTATCAGGAAGTCTAGTGACAGGACCGAGGGGTAATGGTTTTAAGTTGGAAGAGGGGAGATTTAGATTAGATATTAGGAAGAAGTTCTTTACTGTGAGGTGGTGAGGCACTGGAACAGGTTGCCCAGGGAAGTTGTGGACGCCCCATCCCTGGAAGTGTTCAAGGCCAGGCTGGATGGGGCTTTGAGCAACCTGGTCTAGTGGGAGGTGTCCCTGTCCATGGCAGGGGGGTTGGAACTTGATGATCTTTAAGGTCCCTTCCAACTCTAACCATTCTGTGATTCTATGATTCTATGAAATAAAAGTCCTTCACAAATTTATTCAGGCATCTTGTTCAAAGGTCTATTAATTTAATGCACAGAAAAAACTCTGCCTTCACAAATAAAATACAATATATATTTTCAATTATTGCATGCAATAAAGAAATTTTATGATACTGTGCATTTTATTTGTTATTTTTTTTATCTTAGATTTATTGTGTCATCTATAAAGGAAGGAACATGGGCTGCTATAAAAAGTTATGGCAGTCTTGGCAGCTGTATTTTTTAAGGCACTGACTGGGAAATGTTACAGATTTCACCTTCTTGAGGAAGTTCAAGGTATACTTGGAAATGGGAGAGCTTCTGCAACAGGAATTGGGACTAGTGCTGTACTGTGACTAATTAGAGGGAAAGAAGTACTCTCTGAGAGGATTTTATCCAAAAATACATTGGAAAATACTGTCTGACTGCCTTCACCCTTTTTATGGATAGGAATAAGTTAATTCTGGCAGATGTGGTGGTTTGTTACGGTGGGGAGAAGTAACTGTTATGTTGATGGGAAGGTAATTAATTGTTCCTTTGTAACAACAATAAATTCTAAAGTAGAATAATTTGGTAAGGTAGTAAACTTTTTTCTAAATATTGCTAAGAATGCAATTTCAGTGATGATTAAGGTCATCAAAATACACAAATTCCTTCTGAGAATGCTTTGCCATTTTGTTCAGAAAAATAGCAGTCACAATGATTTTGAACTAATTCACAGTAACAGGTTCCTAATAGAGCATTATTGTTTCTCTTGCAGCTTTGTTCTATGGTAAGGATTACTGATGATGTGAAGTAAGACTTGTTAGCCCATAAAAGTCTCTGCAATACAGTTTTGAATGGAACTGGTGATAGATATGATGGCAGCATGTGGAGGTTGTAAGGGCTTTTCATTCCAGTGAAAGTTAAAGAGATTTTGTTTACAAGCAATTTTTTAATAAGATTTTTTTCATAATCATTTGATGTCTTGTGCCTGGTACATCTTTTTCAGACTTCCATTTTCTTCTAGGATTTGGAGCTTATTTTTGAAATACGATTCCATTTATCATTACCTCTCTAGCCTTTTCTGTATCAGTACAAGCATCTGTGTGTGTCCTGGAGAAAGTGTTTTACGGTGTGATTGTAGGCACCTGAACTTGTTCATTAGTGGAATAGAGGCCAAATCCCTGCAGTCATAGGTTGTTCGGAATGAATAGGCGGAAGAGTGTTTTGGAGGGAATGTAGTATGAGTTCTCCTTTAACTATTGCTTGACCACTTAAGTTTATGAAAATTGTAAGGAGGTGGGGAATCTTGCTGTTCATTTTTATCTGTATTCTAGTTCAAGATGAAGTACAAAAAGGCTGTAGTTGAGGACAGAGCTGGTTTGTGTGCAGACTTTTGGTGATACAGACATGCTCTTCTTTTAGTAAATGGAGAGAGAGTTCTTTTTAATGGAAGATCCACAAGCTTTTCAGCTACTTCCTTACTTTCTGGTAGGCAGGAACAGAAATACACTGTTCTGTTTGGTTGGAATTTTGTGTGTGTGTGTGTGTGTGTTTTCCTTTTAGTCAAGGATAAGAAACACTAATATGAAAAAATTTCATTTATTTTAATGATATGGCGAATATTTGCCTTTTAGCCATGGAATCTTCTACACAGCTTGTAATTCAAGCTTTAATTCCAGTAAAAGAGCAGTTGATCTCTATTACTGCTATTATTTTTCATTCCTCTTTGGAAGGCCTAGTTATCTTGAGAAACTTGTCTATCCTTAAAGGCACTTTCATTTGCTGTTTTTCTTCCCAAAGTAGGGTTTATCTCTCCATGAAGTCATCTGTATTAAATTAGTCTGTATACACAGACCAGTACAAAGGCTATGAATTAAGTCTTGGTTTAATCTGGAATATTTGCAAAAGAAATAAAAATAAATGAACTGAGAAGGAAGGCTGTATTTACACCAAAGTTCAAACTGTTGCATGTTAGTTCATAGCATACATGTTACTACTAATAATACTAATTACAGGGGTAGTACTGTATCTGATCTGTGGGCCATTTGTTATTCTGGGTAGGTCGTAACAGCATCCTTAAGGAGCAGATACACATGTCGGAAGTGCGTTGCACAGTTATTTAGCTTGCTTGCTTGACTTTGTCAAGCTCAGTGTAATTTTAAATAGCATCAGTCAGCATTTAACAAGCTAAGTCATCCAGATATTTTTTTACTTTAGATGGTTAGCAAAAAATTTCTTTTTACTTTTCACTCTGTGTTTTCAGAGCAGTCAGCACTGGCCTGTCCTTCTGTTTGTGAAGGTACACAAATGTGTACTGCTAGTACAAATGTGAATTCATATAAATGAATGTAACCCCCCAATAGTTCCACTACCTATCACACATCTTTGAAGTGTTGTTTTTCCCCTCTTTGAGGAAGAATTATATGTGTATGTACAACCTTAACATTCAGTATGCCAAACATCTGGACATATACAGTGAACAGCAGAAGTTAATGGTATTTAAAACTTTAGATGTCTTTTTTGTTTTTCTATAAAACAAATAATACCATAAAATAATTTCAGTTTGCCCTTTCTTAAAGAGGTGACGCGTTCATTCGTATTTAAAAATAATATGAAATGTACACTGGAGTGTATTATTACTTACTTAAAAGTAATGCAACTTACTTTTGGATTTCAGGACTGTATGTATCAATGAAGTCTGTGCTGTGTCTTCATGTTTTGTAATAAACAGTACTGCAAGAGTGGAACTGACCTAATAGGGGAAAAAAAAAAAAACACCACCTTTTTTTTTTAAAAAAAAAAAAGTAGTTCTCAGAGTATTGAGAGGTTGGGAAGCTGCATTGTATTCTGAACTTGAATTAATGTGCTTTGTGGCCCTGAACTATTGTAGCTTTTCTACCCTGGCCTCAGCAGAATATGTATCTAAAGAGACCTATGGCTGTATACCTTTGTATATGAGTTCTATACAACAAAGGCAGCATTTTGTTGAGTGTTTTTGAGGAAAAACTGCCAGCTGAGTCTTTATTGACCAGTATTTGAGGCAAGTTAGCCATTCTGCTGGGATGGCTTTACTGAGATTTGCAGATTAACATCATAATGTTGCTTATTGTAGGATTTAAGGAAAGCTTAAGTAAAATATTTTCATGGCTTTTCAGGCTTCATTCCAAGTAAACTCTTTTCAAAAATAGGTAGAAACAAGAACTAAGTTCCAGAAGTAAAGAATAGTAAGTGTTTATGTGATTCGTATGTATAGTTTATGGGTTTTTAAAAGATATCTGTAAAGTTTTCCACATTGGAATTAGTAACTACTGACGAAGAGAGAAAACCACTGTAGTTTCCGGAGCGAAGTGGTTCCTGTTTCAGATGAGCTGTGCTGAAGCCCAGGTAACTGGAGAAGTGCAACAAAACTTGTGATATTCTTGTTGCGTGTACAATTAAGATTTGCCTTTTGAGTGTTTCCCTTTGTCATTTATTGTTTAATGTTACCTGTTAGATCAAAAGTTGTAGTTCAAATAACTATGAATTACCAACAAAAAATTAGCCTGAAGTAGGGCATGGATTTGATTTGGAAATATTTGGATGAGGAGATTTATAAACTTATACTTTTGCAGACAAAGAACAAATTGTTTGCACTTATTTTTACAATGTGCAAAACCATAGTAGTTGCTTAAAAATGAAGAAATACATTATTTCCTGTGGATAATGTTCAAACGTCTTTTTGGTATTTTCTTTAGAAGAAGTACCAAAATATTATTTGGTTGCATACACTCATGGGTGATGTTGATATTTAAAATACTATTTCTTTTCTCTCAATTTGCAATCATTAATTTCCCAGTTAATTCTTTAGGTAAAAATGAACAATAAGAGAACAAATAAAACCATCAAGACCTAATGTTTTCATTTCTGTTTCTCAGAAGGTAAATACAGTCTTCTGTGCAAGGGGGTCTTTCCTTGGTTATACCATTTCAGACTTTAAATTCAAAAATACTTCTTGAGGGCATGTCATTTTTTGTGTGTAGCCAGCAATGTGATAGTGTTTTTTAAATACACAGAAGCTGCAATAAAAATGAAATTAATAATAAATTTTACTTAAAAGAGTATTTCAGATTTTTGGTTTATATTTGAAATAAGGAAATATTCTTTCTGAAGCTTTTACTGAGGTTGGTTGCGCAACTCCCCAGGTGAGATGATTTGTTAGAACTTGTGTGAAGTGGCCTTGCATGTTTATTGCCTTTGTGAACATACTTGAATATTCTGTTGTCTAGTGTGCATGAAGGCCTTCTGCCACAAGGTTCATTTAGTAGGAATAGTGGTGGCATTATTGGATTGTTAATAGAAAATAAACCTAGAAATACTTTTAATACTGTTAATATTTAAAGATATAAGCGTAGTGGAGTGTTGTTTCTGAAAGAGCCTCAGAATCACAGTGGTTGGAAGGCTCCTCTGGAGAACATCTAGTCTAACCCCCCTCCAAAAAGCCTGTCAGCTTTTAATCATATGGAAAGAGTTCAAAATAATGTCAATGCCAAACTCTGTCTGAGTTTATAAGGGAAGGTAATAGATTTCAGGGTATCATAAATCTGATGCAGTAAAGCATCTCTCTTAACTGTTGCTTGTAGCTTACTTTATTACTTTCTTACTTGGAAAGGAAAGCAAGAGATGACTGAGGAAAGTCGATATCGATCCAGTATAGGTCCTTTTAAAGTTGTACTCTCTCAGACTTTTCCTAGTGGATTTTTATGTGCACACAGTAGTGTGGGAGAAAGTGAAAATTCCAATAAATGCAATATGAGATTACTTTGCCTTTTCTGTTAGTTCAATAAAAGTCTTTATGAACATACTAATTTTCTATCAAGAACTTGTAATGAATATGTAAAAAAAAAAATAGAGGAAGGTATAGACCACTTGTGAATATATTTTTGTTCTACCTCTGTTATTCTAGGCAACGGGGAAAAAGACTTAATCAATTTTCTATATGAAGTTTTGCCAAAAAAATTACGTAGAATCTTTCCCAGAGTTCCAAAAATTGCATGTGACAAGCAGAAAAATAGTCTATACTTTATCCTGGCCATATCATCTTTAGTTGGCTAATTTTTATTTACTTTATTATTTTCACACAATGGTATTGGATATAACTCTGTTATTTCTCTTATGTAAGGAAATTCTTCAGTATGAAAGTATAAATCTTGTGGCTAACTTTTTCTTTTTTTCTTTTTAATACTGACTATAGAATGAAATCCAGTGTTCACAAGATCAGAAAAGATTACAGCCTAGCCTAGGAGTAAACGTACAGAAACAGGGTAGGAAGAGATGAATAAGCTGCAGAGAGCAGATGTGTTGTACTTTTTGAAAGTGCTGTTGTAGACAATTTCCCTGGCAGAAGTAGTGAGTGTCAGTAGCTGGGTTTCTTTGGATCTTTACCTTGGGCTTTGTCCTTAGACTGCTTTCCATTAGTTTGCAGTGAGTGCTGCTTGATACCTGAACTAACAGTCTGAACAGAGTCACAGCTCTTTACTGCTTGAATTGAGAGTCTCCTGGATTTTTCAGTTTAGATTAAACCACCTCACTAGTACAGGTTTTGTGGTGCTGTGCTACAACTAATTTTGTGCATGGTGAGATTGGCAATTCTTTGTGTAGTTTCACAGGAGAAATAGCTCCAGTAGTATTGCTATCTTAAGCACAATAACAGGCATCCACCAGAGGGTACTGAGAGAGCTGGTGAAAGCACTCACCAAGCCACTTTACATTATTTACCAACAGTCCTGGCAAGCTGGGCAGGTCCCAGTTGACTGGAATCTAGCAAATGTGAAGCCCATCTACAAGAAGGGCCAGAAGGAGGATCCAGAAAACTACAGGCCTGTCAGTCTGAGCTTAGTGCCGGGGAAGGTTATAGAACAGAGCATCTTGAGTGCCATCATGCAGCAGACACAGGACAACCAGGTGATCAGCCCCATTCAGAATAGGGTTATGAAAGGCAGATCCTCCTTACCCTGATTTCCTTCTATGACGAGGAGATCTTGTCATGGAATCTTCTAGGCTTAGGGGATGAGAGAAAGGCTGTGGATATTGTCCATCTAGACCTTAGTCCTTTAGTCCTTGACACTGTTTCCCACAGCATTCTCCTGGGGAAACTGCTCCATACTTGGATGGGCATACTCTTTACAACATAAAAAACTAGCTAGATGGCTGGGTCCATAGAGTTGTGGTGAATGGAGTTAAATCCAATTTAACTGGTCACAAGTGGTGTTCCCCAGGGACCACTATTCCAACCAGTTCTGTGTTGGTCCCAGGTGCTTGCTTCTGTCCTCTCCTACCGTTATTACAGCCCCACTCAGTTGCAGCATCATTGCATGTGTAGCCACTGCCAGCATGATCTGTTTTGAAAAAAAAGCTGAATTCAATTATGCTATTTAAACTGTACATAATTAGTTTGACAAAACTAAGGTGGGGAAGCGCTGTATACCGACTGTTGCTTAGCCTACATTTAGGCTAATGTATTTAAACGTATCGTTTTCAGAGAGGATAGCTTTTGGTAAAGGAGCATGAATAAGCAACCAAAGGTCAAAATCTCGTCTTGCTGTCTGGGTGGCATGCAGGGCTATGGCATAATGCCACCAGATTTTCTATTTGATAAAGGTATGAAAAAATTCTATTTCTCTGAATTCTATCAACTTTTTATGACTTCTGTCTTCTTATACAGTATTTGTGCCTATAATTTCTTACTCCTATTTGAATTTCACCAGATACATTAGGCTTAAGTAATGACAGGAACCACCGTTTCTCACCTGGATTACTTAACTGTGTTCACTTCCAACTCTAACCATTCTATGATACTTGAAACAAACGTCTAATCAGACTTCAGAAATAAGATTCTAACTGCATGGAAGATTCATTCTTTCTGAGTGCTTAAACTAAAGATAATTTATTTATAAAACTATGTTCCAGTATATGACTTTTTTTTGAACTGGGCGTTAAGGAAACGTGTACACTTGATGTTTTAGTAAACCAAATAAATCTGTATTCACAGCATTCACTGTTCAGTGTAAGATAGTCACATCCTGCTGCAACATTTTAAGTAAAATATTAGCCTGTTCAAATGCTTGTGTTTGAAACTGTGAAATAACATAACATTTTTAACAGTCAACTGAATTTTTCTTCTCTTAAAATAAATTCTGATGATAAAAGATCTTGAGACATTCCTTAATTTCTGTAAAAATGGTTGTAAAAAGTCCTGTTTATTTTCTTTATCTGTGGTCCATTTATAGTAATCCATGACTGATTGCCAAGTGCAATTCAGTATTGTTGTAATTGTTGTTTAGCAGGCTGCTGTGGTTAAACTTAGTTGGAGTTGCAAAAGCTGTTGTTTTGAAGTTGAAGCAGAGCTGTATCTTTGACACTCAAGTATTAACTGTGGCACAGGCGGTGGGGGTGCTGGCAGGGTGATACGTTGCCGGGACAGAGAAGTTAACTTAGCATTTGATCAGACTGAGTATTGAAAACTATATGATTCACTTGTATATGATCCTTTTTACATGCATTTGAACATGCTCGTAGAAAACATATGGGAATTACGTTATGCATTTCTTCATATACCTGGAGACAGAATAGTAAATAATGTGTCTGAAGTTCAGATACAAAAAATACTTTGTGTTTCGGTAGGTTTACAAGTTTTATTTTAAAGTCTAATTTAAGGACTGTATATTTCCCTTACAAATAATAAGAAAAATTCATTAAAGAATCATATCTTCAGAGTATTTGAAGCTTTATTAAAAACAAACATGCAAATCTCAGTTGCTGTGTAGATCTGCACGAGAAAAGACTTGACTTCTTTCACCTGAGAATAAATATCAGCTTCAGTGAAGTGGAAGCTAGTTAAGTGACTAGATATTTTAAGCAATTGGTTAATAAATTGAGCATTTCTTGCATGTTGAACTACATTATAACATGTTTTTAAATTAAGATTTCCCTTGGTTTAATTTTATGATAATTTTATGTTTTCTATCCTGAGCATTTCTAATAAGAAATCATATGTTACTGATGAAAATCATCTTGTTCTGTAGATTTGGGGAGTTTTGGGTGGAAATTAATACTAATTTTTTAAAAATTGTATTAACTTGGCAATTTAAAATCAAGTAATTGCAGACAAGGAAGGAATTAAAATATATATTATCAGTAAATGTGGTGACATTTTATTGTTTGAAAAATTGAGAGTTTTTAAATACTGGAAATGTTAATGATGGATTTGTCATTTGTGCCATCATTTAGCAAAAAAAACCCAAAGGGGTAGGTACAACGTTAAGCTTCTGTTCAGCTATCACAAATTTCACACCTGATCTAATTGAACAAGTTGTGTGTGAGCAGATCTTTCACAGGGAACCTGTGGTCCTTCCTTTCAGTGTGAATCTTTCAGGGCTCAGAGTCTTCGTTTTTTTCTGAAACTGAAAGCTGCGTAAGTGAATACTTGATTCTGGGTCAAAACCACAGTGCATTGTCTCAGAACCCTGCAATAACTAGCAATTTAGACCATGATGCAACAGCTTCATACAAAATAATTATTTCAACATTTTTTAGAAACATTCAAACAAACATCTGAACAGCTGCTAGGGAAAAGTATTCGCAGGGATTGAGCAAGGCTGGAGAGTGCCCCAAATCTCTTAAGTTTCAGCAACACTAAAAATTTGAGTTCCTTCATCCTGTTCCCCATTGATGTACTCCTGCCTCCTATTCAGGCGTCCTTGCTATTCCTTGCAAATGATGCAGCTTTTTTCCACTAACATCTGGCTGACAGACAGCAGTCAGCTGTATTCCATGCCAGTGATTCTCAAATGCCTTTTTTTCTTCTTTTCTTTTTTTTTTTCCTTTTCTTTCTTCAACACTGAGAATGGCAGAAAAAGAATAATATGAAGAGCCAGAATATTCTAATAGACTTTGCAGCTCCTATGGGATCTGAGGATTCAGGTTGAGTGTGCTTTTTTGGCAGAGCTATGGTTGTGAAGGTGGAAGAGTTACACTGTAGATGATTATTTTGCTGATTTTATTTATAAAATTCAGATTGTGTTCTAAGATTAGTTACTCAGAGGTACATTTGAAACATTAAACTTATTTAGCTTGAAAGAATCAGTGTCTAAATCAACAGAAAGTTGTTGCTGAGATTCTAGTTTTTGCTTTTTATTAAAAGAAAAAGTGCAAGCATGTATTTGTATCATAAGTGGCATGTTCTACTAACTGTAAAATTTACTGGAACAGATATTTTTTTTCTAGCTGTATAGGATGTGGGAAGATTTTTTTAATTTTTTTTTTAACAGGTGGTATTAAAGCTACAACAGTATTTATGATCTTGTAGCACCACTATTTAGTGTGTTGCTTAAAAAGTAAGCAGGACATCTTACAGTATATAAACCAAAGCTTGTTAAGTGCTCTTTTGCCAGACTGTGACTTAAAAGAATTCTTCCCTATAGTCTTTCTGAAATTCTAATATTTTCTAAAATTCTTTTTCTACCTGTGTGCATGTGCACTTACATGTGTTTATATGTGTTTGCTTTCCGTTGTTTGCCCAAAGTAGTGACGCTAATGTAGCACACTGTAGATGAAGGCTTCAGGGAGCTAAAGTAAGTGTAAGGTTCAGCCTCTAGCTAAACATCACCACTGGCCTAATCTACGATTTACAATGATCCATCACGAATATTTACAAGTAGGCAGAGTGCAGTGCAAAACTAAACAGCATATGGGTACAGCTATCCCTGTTAAAATGACCAACGTGCCTTGTATTGTGTATGGAAGATAACGGGACAGGTGGTAATCTGTCTTCTCTGAGCGGAGACAGCTGGTATTTTCCTTGGGCTTCAGTGGCTGTTTTTCTGTATGGTCTCACCTACCAGCTGATATCTTGCTTGTTAGAACAGTACTGAGTACATATTAACCCTTTTATCTGTTCCTCTGTGATGTCCAAAGAGGGAAGTAGCAGACTGCCTGTCCGCAAGCACAGGGATTGAATGTGTCAAGTAATATAAGATGCAAGCAGCTTGTCTTACTCTTTACATGCATTACTGTGATATTTATCAGTAGATAGTAGATAAAAATTTAAGAGTCTATAATTGCTCTACGTTTGTTTGTGGTTTGGTTTTTTTTTGTTTTGCTTAGAATGTCTGATGAAGTTTCATACTGCAAGAACTTAATTTGAGAATCTGAAAGGTTACATACAAAACAATTGTATTTATTTTCTAACTTAATTTATATTTATGTACAGCCATATCGCTTATAGTATTTAAGCATGTGTAACTTTTCCTTTCTGAACACACTAGCTTGGTGCCCAGCATGAATACAATGGGTTGGCTTCTCTTTTTTTTACCCCTTTTAAGGACAAATTAGGAACAGTTATTGTATTACTCACAGTTGATTTTTGCTTATTTACTAATTGTCTAGCTTAGGGGGGAACTGGGTACTGACATTCCATGAAAGGCAGCAGGTGCTGCTTCGGTAAGGATGGACAAATCCTTCTGCTTCCATACCTTGGCAAGCAGGACTCAAACTCACCTATCTCTATGTGTGGGTGTGTCCAGTTAATTGATAAAATTAATCAACAGTTAGGTTATTCTGTCGCACCTGACGGTATGGTTAGAGAAGCTCTGGTAGGTCTGTCAAATCAGCTAAAGAGGGTGCTGGAATTGCACAAAATCGATGAGGTCATGTTAGAGAAAAGCAGCAGCATTGCTAATTTTTAATAGGTATTTCCTCATGCCTTTTCTTGTTTGGTAAGTTGTTGTTTGTTGTGTTGTTTTTTTTTTTTATTTGGAGCAGACAAATGGCGTGCTCTGGTCTGTTTCTGTAACTGGTCAGTGCACTGTATTTCTGTGAATGCTGAGAGAGAGTTCACCAAATATTTTTGCATTTGTACTTTGCAGGGGTCCCTCAAATGATCACCAGTTGTGATGAAAGGGACGTGGCAGGAAAGTACTTGTCCAGGGCCCTGGGCTCGATTCTGTAACTGGATACAACGCGTCAGGGTCAGGAGTGAGGAGGAGGTGCTAGGAATTATCATCACAGAAGTGGTCTTTAAAGGTGTATCAGTGAGAGATCAGCCTCAACACCAGTCCTGGAGGAAGGAGGATAAAGGAATATCTAGTGAAGGATGAGACAGGGTGGGATGAGAGGGATGCAGGGACTGCAAAGCCTGAGGGAGGCTGATGTTCAGACTCTTGATTTTTAGTTGAGGATAACAAAGAATTTATCTTTACCTGAACTGGCTGGTAAGTGATGATTGCTGTTTTAGAAACCATGTTCATGCTTGGACATTGCTTGGTTGTTTGTGGGTTTTTTGTTTTTCTTTGTGTGTAGTAATAAAGATGAATGCAATAAACTTGAGGGGAAAAATCTCAACCTAAATGTGAAGCTATGTTGAGGGATGCTGTCTAGAAGAGAAGCGTGAGCTTTGTGATAATTGTAGCCTAGTGAGTTCAAGCAGAGTGCTTGCTTGAGGCTTATTTTTTTAATAAAGATGAGGTATGTAAAAGCAGAAATTCTTCAGAAATTCTGATGAATTAACTTTAGAACTAGAAACTTTCATATTAATCAAGAAAGAGGTCTCAACTTTGAGGTCTTCATTAACATCTAAATGTATTCTCTTACAGAGGAGTTGAAAAGGTGTTTCAGTGGCCTTAATAGAAGGGAATGATTACCTAATGAATCTACAATAGAGGAAATAAAATGTAATTGCTTAGGAAAATCAACCATTTTGCCAGCATTTCTGCTGGTTAATTAATATTTGGTAAAGTGTTTTACTTTAAATTAGAGGTGGAAGAAACAACAGATAAAAGAACTACAGATACTAACCTTGTAGAGGATCATTGTAGGTATGGTTTTCTCCTAAGCAAGCTAAGCTAGAAAATACCAACATTGTTTCTAAGTTTGGGAATGGATCCCAGATTTTTTTCATGTTAATCTTCTGAAAGATATTCTCAAAGAAAACTTTTGTGCATGTGTGTGTGTG
>VXBW01000693.1:1215873-1234526 GCA_013400375.1 Thinocorus orbignyianus | reverse complement strand
TATATTTAACATGAGTCAGCCTGGAATAAAAAGAATATTAAGAAATCTTATTTTATCAAATAAGTAGATATACGAGCATAAGGTTGTTTTTTCATATCACAAAAGAGAGAATTTTAGGTTTTGAACATGTTCAAGTTAAAGTGGTCTTGCATAAACAGTATGTTTTCAGGTTGTTTTATAGTATTCCTTTTCAAATGACCAATTTTTTTCAAAAACTAAGTAGATGGCCAAAGAAGTTTTTGGTGGTTTTTTTTTATTATTGACCAGTGAATATACTTTAGTGATATGCTACATTAAGTGTCGTACTAGAGCTTTTGGAAATAATGTTATACAATCTCTTCTCCAATGTGAAGGATGGAAAGTGAAGTAACTCTTTACTCCTGATTGTCCTGACCTGTGTCGCACACTCATAGTTAGGCAGCACGTAGCCACCCAGGGAGGCGTGAGCAGAACTTTGAGGATCTTCTAATGGATTTCACTTGACTTTAATTGGTTCCAGCTTGTTAATCATATGTCCTTGGAGAATGCAATTTTGTTTTCTGCCTGATTACTGTTCACAGATCTACGTTTAGCAAATATTTCCTAAGCATGAAAATGTTCTGTCCATGTGTTTTTTCAGCCACGATCAGCTACAGTGGTGACAATTATTTTCCTTTTTTTATTTCTAAAAGTTATTTTAGAAACATCTAATTTTCTGTCTAGGTTTCCAGGGTAAACTCATGATTGATTTTTAATGTCCAATATTTCATGAGCCAATGCCTTTAGATGCTAATAAAGTTCAGTGCAGCTTGAAAGCTGGGTTTTGGCCTTAAAAGGGAGAGTACAATGAAAGCAGCGGTTCATGGATTAGCCCTTTATGCTTTGTTAGTTGCAAAAAATCAAGCTTTGAATTTATCTAATGAATCACACCAAGCTAGAAACCCACGCCCCCCCAAAAAAATCCAAACGAACCAAACCAAAAAACCCTCGCCAACCCCCCCAAAAAATCCCAAACAATTGAGTCCCCCAGGCATCCTAGCCCTATCAGCTCTATTGTGGGGAGTAAGACATTATAAATGGAAAATTTCTTGAGTTTGCTTGGTGTGTTGTTGATTTTTACCTCTGATTTTTAAAATGTCTAATTTTAACGATATCTTGCTTTCATCTTTCTTTTAAAGTAGCAGCCTTCCCAAGAAGTCTCAGCCTTTGACCAGTATAACTTAATTTTCATTGTCTAAAATTCACCACTGCACCTCAGAATCAGAAGAGTAATATAAACAGAACAAACTGTGGAAATCTGCTGCCTGACATTCTGGGCTTTTCTCAACAGATTTTCATGTTATAGACTTGGTTGACATGCACTGTTGGAAATGTTACTGTAAGAATGAGTAAAGTCACATCTCTCGTCATTTGAATTCATATACTTCAGTTGATTAGTATGCACAAAGTAAGACACATGATTAACAGTATGTATCCGCTGAAAACACAGTCCTTGAAAATTAGTTGTTAGTCACAAAGGAGAATGGCTATAGCTAGAACAACAGTCACATTGGTTCAGGAAGTAGCAGAAATATCGATGTTTGGTTTCATAAACAAAATATAAACAACTCCGTGCTAGAAGTGAGTCAGAAAGGTGGAGGAGACTTCAAAGGTGGCAAAAGCAGGTTCACTGAAACAGCAAAGTAAATGTGAAATTTATTTTGAGTTGGTCACAAGTTAATAGTTAGCTGACTGTTTTTAATAATACTAATAACTAATTTGTGTTTTTTTCCATAAGTACACAAATTTATCACTGAACGCGCTTCAGAACAGTTCAGGTGGCTAGTGAGGTTGTCTGTGAGGATGTGGTGGTACATGGGCAAGAACTTTGAGCACTGAACTGCTGAATGTAAAAAAGGTACATTTCCGAATGTTGCGATATTTGGAAACGATCCACTGCCTTTTTCTTGCAAAGGAGGAATCTGTAAGATTTCAGTCTAGAGGATGATAATTTCTGAAGTCATGAAACCTGTCTAAGTCCCTGATGGGATGAGATTTCATGTGCTCCTTGTTCAGAATTCCCTAGTTTCAGCAAAATTCTTCTGCTCAGAGTTCTAGTGTACATTCACAAAAGTGCATCAATGTTTAAAGGAAGTCATAAACACAATTTATATACTGTGTCCAGGAGTGCAATTTTCAAAATCCTTTTGTATGAATCTGGTTTGAGTCATCTCTTTCTTTTCTACAGCGAGGTGGGAACTAAGGCACAAGGCAGTAAAGTACAATGTGGAATTAAGGTTCTTGAAAATAAGAAGTCCTTTTGTGAATTAAATCTTTAATTTCGTATTAGTGAAATTAATGTATGGTAATAGTTTTCTTCTGAATCATTTAGCCTTTCTTCTGTGTGTGCATCATGACAGAAGAGGTTCATAATCCAAAGTAAATAAAATTTGTGATTTGCCTGCAGTCGAGCAAAGCTGTAGACTATTCCAAATAAGTTTTATACATGGACTCATCATCTACGATACCTGACAAATCATTAAGGCTTTCATGAAGTGTCGCATCAGGGAAATGAAGCCACAGTCAGTGGCAAGCTTTATGCTTCTCCTATCTGTAATGAGTTCCTTAATGTATTCCATTTTAATTGTTATCTTGGAGTCAATCGTGATCTCACACTACAGCTACTGACAGGAATCATCAGTTATGTGCATGGTGTTTTGCAAAATTGCAAATTCACAATACATCTCTCTTCAATGGCAGCAATGTTTAGCAGCTCATTAGCTTTTGGGCTATGCCTTCTGGTCATTAGATACTGGGAAAGACAGCCAGCCTAGTTGATTTGCAGACATATATTAGTCAAGATGAGCACTGCAGTATAACTGAAAGGAAACACAATAGAATAAAACAGCATTTAGAGGAGACTTCTATTAACTGGGAGATTAAAAAGATAATTAGAATGGGATTAAAAAAGAAATAAGGTTGATTTTTTTTTTTTGCTTGGTAATCTCACAAAATATCCTTTACTGTCAAGTTTGATATTTTTGGATTATAAATTTAAAAACTGTTTATTTCATCAATTTGTATTTGAGGAAAAGTAAGCACCACAGTTCCTAGCTGTATGCATGTTTTCATCTAAACAGTGCAGTTCTTGAAGTAAAATGTAAAATCAGAAATAGATCCCGTGTGTAATATACTGAAGATGCTGTGTGGTATGTTGACCATGATTACAGTTTCAGAGGTTTTGTTCAGACTTGATGACTTCATGTTACTTTGGAGGTGAATTGGAACAGTTGTATACTGTTGGAGAGCCACTGCAGACTTTTTTCAGTATTTAAAGCTGAATGAGTGAAAAGAGGCTTTGGTAACGCAAATACTAGAATCAGTAGGAGTTACTACTGAGGAGCAATGGGATAGTACTATAGATCAGGATGTAATATTACCACTAAAAATGTGTGAAAGATGTCTTAGTTCAGAAGAGACAAGGATTGGAGACATTTCTTAACACGTGTATGTTGATAATAAGGAGGGTAAATGCAAATGGAGTTCTCATCAAGAGAAACTTTTTTTTTTCATCTTCTCTTCCTTTTACTTTACCACAACTTTTATGCTAACTTACTGAACATGAAAGGGCCATGCTGGATCAGGTCAAAAGTCCAACTAGACTGTATTAAATGTTATGAACTTGACGTAACCCAGCAATGTACCTATTTGGCTAAGAAGGCCACCAGCCTCCTGGGCTGTTACCAGCAGGTCAAGTGAGGCGATCCTTGTCCTCTGCTCAGCCCTGGTGAGACACATCTGGAATGCTGGATCTAGTGCTGGGCTCCTCAGTACAGGAAGGATATAAACTTACTGGAGCAAGTCCAACACAGAGCCACAAAGATGATTAAGAGACTTGCATATCTGTCATATGAGTGAAGGCTGAGAGAGCTGGGACTGTTTAGCCCAGAACCGAGAAGGCATAGGGGATGTCTTAGCTGGATCTGTAGATACCTGGTGGAAAGGAATGAGTAAGAGGCAACCAAACTCTTCTCAGCGGTGCCCAGTGTGGGCGAAGAGACAATAGGCACAAATTAAAACAGATAAAATTCCATCTGGGATTCCATATGAAATTCCATTTCTGTAAGAAAAAGCTCTTCTTCTGAGTGTCAAACAGGTTGTCTGAAGATGTTGTGAAGTCTCCATTGGTGGCGATGTTCAAAACCTAACTGACTGCGGTTTGCCTGGCCTGTTCTTGGAGTCGTCCAGTGAGGAGGACTGTAAACTCCCCAAGCAGTCAGTAACACTTTGCAGTCTTCAGCATTACAAATATTTTCATAGTCATTCGCTGACTGTGTCATTATTATTGAAATAGCCAGAATATATTTTTTGTTCAGTATTCTGTGGAGATGGAGACCAAGTGTCTTTTTCACAAGAGCGTTTTTTGTCTACTTGAAGACTATTATTACTTCTTGCATCTAAGCTTGGCTTCCTTTGCCTAGGAAATCCAAACTCTCCTGATCTTTTCTCTTACGTCGAGTTTTTCATACCTTCTAGCTGCTCATGTTACACTCCCATGGACTATTTCTGGTGTCTGACTTGGTTTTTATTTTATTTTATAATATTCAAATTTTATTTATTTTATTTNAATTTTATTTATTTTATTGTATATTTTTATTTTTATAATTTATTTTATTTATTTTATAATATTCAAAACAAGAAGTTTTGAATAGCAGGGTTGGAGTGAGTTCACATTCAATGCAGCTGTTCAGTCTGCTCAGTGAAAAAACTGAGTTTGCTTACATAGTGTGATCATTACAGTATAACTATTTTCTGAGCTGAGCATTATTTTTTTCTCTGCCTTCGCTGCAGGTTGCATGGCATGACTTTGTACCCATAGCTTCCATCCCTGCTGCTTTTGCTAGCTAAGGACTAGGTTTAGCATTTCATCAGTAGAGTACCAATATACCTTATGATAGCCTCTATTAATTCATTCTTCCTGAAGTGTGATTTATTATTATTATTAATAATAATTTTGTTTGCGTGTGTTTGCATTGGGAAGCAGTGTAAAAACATTAAACTAGTTATTTAAAGCACAATCCCACAAATATTAGCTGAGTTGTTATTTTTGCTGGAGCAGCTTATGAAGCTCTGTTCTAAGGGACCACATGGAAATATATATAACCATTAAAATAAATTCTTGATAATCTTTTTTGCTTGTGATATATGGGTTTTCATATACTAAGAATGTATTTTATAGGCAGTTGGCTATTCACTTATTTAGTTGAGGAAAAATAAGGGGACACTCTCATCTTCTATGACTTTTTGTGATGTTACATCATTCCTTTTGGCTGGATATTCATTGTGTTTTTCCAGCAGAGACTAATAAAGCTTCTAAAGCTACATTCATTTATAGGCATGTTAAATATTCTTTTGTTCTATTCAATTTGTGCACTTTAGGTAAGAAGTTGCATGCTAGCCATTAGGCCTGATTTATTGCTCAGTGGCCTATGTGAAATGAATAAGTGAATATTCACTAATTTCTGGTCCCCAGGTGTTAAAGTTGTATATTAAATGCTGTAGTAATTTGCATTAATTAGCAAGCTGTCATCAAAGAAACACCAAATTTTTAAGCAATAATTTTGCAAAATGTTGAAGCTCATTCCTAAGTCACTTTGAAATCAAAAAGTCTTAAGTAAGTGAAACTCACTACTAAGTATGTGTCTAAGTCTTTTGCTTAACAGGATCAAACTGCTAAATCAGAGCGTGAAAACTAGCACTGAGCCATTTTGCTGAGAAATCTGTTCTTTACAATTATAGTTTAGATGGGTTTCATTTCTAATGACACAAGAAAACAAATCTCGTTCTTTGCTGGCATTGTCCTGCCTCTTTTAAAGATAAATAGAAAATAAGATACAGAAGATTTCATAGTAAGTGTCATGTCTTCTCTTCATATTTATTTAAAAATAATTTTCAGCGATTTTAGTCACAGCATGGTCAGTGATAGTTATCAGCAAGTCTTGACATGCTTTTAAAGACAGGTTGTAGCTATTGATGGTAGTATCAATGACACTATGTGAAATCCAATAAAATCTTAAACCCCTCAATTTAGAAATTTTATTAGGAAATTCTCAATGACTGTCACAGCATATCAAGAAGCATTTTTTAAAGAAGGGCTACTCTAGCTAACCGATTAAAAAGTATTATTTTTTTTAATTGTTGTGTTTTTTAAGGGGAAAATTAAATAGTATTTGCAATATACAAAATGATGGCTAGAAATGGATGGATGTAACACTGTTATTAATCAAGGACTAAATGAAAAAGTAAACCATAATAAAATCTAGTATCAATCTACAGATTTCAGAGATGAATAATTCTTATTTTTGATACCTTCACTCTTTGTTATATTAATTCTTAATATCAGTGTTTAAAACTAGAAATTGTTTTGCATCTTTTGTATTCAGAATATTTGTAATGATTATTTCCACATATGAGTGAAACAGAATGATTTTGTGAAAAATGAGTTTTTCATTATGTGAATTTTAGGATAGTAGGAGAAAATATATGCAGCTGGATCTCCCTTTAAAATATGGCTTTGATTCAGTACAAACCTAGTCATAATTATGCAGATCTCTTAGAAAAACAGTAATGTAAAATCTTAGTAAAAATATTTTGCTCCGGACTGGGTGAGGTTTAAGGTTATCCAATGTGTACTGAAGCCAGCAAAGGATAAGGAAAAGGAAACCAATTATTTGTACTAGTTTTATAAATCTCTCTTTATTGCCTAACCTTTTCAAACAAGAAATGGATTTATCCTCTGTGGAGACAGTAGTATAAATAATGTCATTCTCTGGCTAGAAATGGCTCTAAAATCCTTTGATCTGAAATAGCGTTGCTTAATCTAAGTACATCCTGTTCTAGTGTGTGCACTTTAACTAGATTTTTTTTTTAAAATCCAGCTCTAAAAATTCTTCTCAATAAATATGTTTTCTTTAGACCAATTTAATAGCTATAACATGGTACAGTTATTGGTGTATTTAATTTCTTAATGATTCCTTTTGATGTTTTGGATTTTTTTCTGAAAACTAGGTTTACCTTTTCTTCTTGAACTTGGGAAAAAATTGCGTAAGATCGTTAAGTGAAAGGTTAATTAATTGGAAAAGTGTTTAGGCTGTAAAGGCTGGACTACAGGGACTCTAGAAAGTAAATGTTTTTCTGTGTTCTGTTTCAAATCATGGATAAATAAATCAAATAACATATTCACCTTCCCTTGGACATGGCCAACAACTATTGCATTTTTTTGTTTTGTTTTCTTAAGCCAATACTGGGGGAGGAAAACATAATGAGAGGAAGAAAACAAGCATGAAAATGGCCATGGCAGAGGGAAAATTGGGCTATCACAGTGGTTATTAGAGGAGACAGTTGATGTGGTCTAATTTGCCAAAGGTACAGGTGTGAAGAAATGACAGCTAATGTGTCTTCTGTGTATCAGAAAATAGGGGCCAATTCATGCCTGTCAGGTTAACATTTTATGGATTTAAGTACTTTTCTGTGCAAGATTGTTTTCCCCCACCTTAACAAGAATTTTTGTTCACTGCCAATTTCAGACTATTTTGTGCACACACCCACCTAAAAAAAAAAAAAAAAAGAAGTTGATTGAAACTGGCGATTAACTGCATTAAAATAACGAGTGTTATGTTACCCTGCTGAATTTTGATTAGTTCATAGATGCTGCTGTTTCTGTCTTAAAAAAGTAATTTAAAATTTCAGTCCTTCAACAAAAACGCTTTCATCTTTACTGTAATGTTCTCAAAATCCCTTCTTTTTCAAAATATTTTGTTTAACATGAGTCATGACTTCTTTTATGTTCTGTTAATGTATGTCACTGCAAGATTGTACTTTAATGAAATGGAGCTGGTTGATTAAATCTCCATTACTTGCAGAGGTGACTGTCGCTTCTTGTGGCTGTCATGTCATCATGAAACTCTGAGTATGAGCTCTTGTCCAAGGGAACTTTTGAATTTCCAAAGATGGCGACCACTGGGTCATGGAGATTTTGCTGTGATATCTACACTGTATATTAGGATTTTCTAGCAGGAATAAACCTAACATACATCTATGTAAAATTACAGTTCATTAAATATTGATTTATATAGCAAGCAATTTCCACTCTCTCTATATATATATTATATAATGATAATTGGAGGGGAGAATATTCTGAGAGACAGAAAATATGAGACAATAAAGCAGATGTGTATGAAGGTCCTTCCTTCGGTTTATTTCTGTCTTTGGTAGATACATAGAAAATGCAGACATTTGTTCTGAGTTTTCAGATAATGGGGCTTCTGTTTATAATTTAATCTAACCATGTAAATAATTTTTTATGGACTTGCATAATATTTTAAAAATTTAAATATTTAAAAGTATCTTCTGCAGATGTGAAAATTGAATGATAATCAAATAGTTTTTCCTTTCCTTATGTTAGGTGAATAAAATCCTTCTTTGGTCAGGCGGTCCTAGGTTTTGGGTTTGGTTGGTGTTGCAGGTCACACCTTCAAACTCAGGAACTGACTGTACAGAGCAAGAAAATTTGAGTAATTGATGTCATCTTCTTTCAACGTAGGATTTTCTTGTGTTTTTTGTTGCTATAGGTTTTATTTTTTTAAACTTTTTTTTTTTTTTCCCAAAAAGGAGGAAACATTGTCTTTGTACTCCAAAATAATTAGATTATTGTATGTGAAGTCAGGAGAAATCAGGAGAAGTGTTTACAAATAGCATGGGTAATTGAGAAGAATATTCAATAAAGCAGAGCAGCATTCAGGATATGCAGGAACCTAATGTTAATACACTTTCTCTGATTGTTTTTCATGTATTTTAAGAATGATACTTTACCATTAGAGCAACGGTTTTGAAATTAAACTTGAAATTGGTATTATTTTTGTGGTCTTCCAACAGCAAATTAGAGAGACCAGAATGCCACATCTCTGTGTTTTGTCTTTTCATTTAAATTCATTTGAAACTCTCAAGCAAAACCAAAAACCCCTTCTCACCTCTTTTGTAGAAGCTGCACCCTAGCTGGACTTTTGGCACATTTAGGACTCCGACTTGTGGGGGGTTTATAAGTGTTAAACATTCACTTTAGTGTATGCACTTGCTATGCTTTGCTTACTTTTTAAAGTATGTTTTGAAGCTGACTTAACTGAATAAGTTTAGTGTCCTAACTGAATATTTGTACTGGTTTCAAACTGCTTATGTCAGCTTGGCTTATTTCTGTGTATTTGCTGACACGTGTTAAAATATACAAGTCAGTGGTAGAGCCATTAAAGTGTGTCAACATGTGAAGTTGAACTGATTTATTAAAACAGTCCAACTTCGTATGTGGACCAGACTTGAGTTTCCTTAAGGATATTCTTTGGACAGTTCCCCTTGTGCCACTTGTGTCTCTCCCCACCCCTCAGATCTGTGCCAGTGGTACCAAAACTCAGAATGGAATAGTGAGTTCAGATACGTACCTGTCAAGATATTTTTGTCCTGAAGTTCAGTTAGGAAAATAAAAAGAAGTCATCCGTTCATTGACCAGCAAATAGATGTTTTTTGGGGGGATACTTTATCTGAATTCATCTTGTGCCTGTTGAAGAATGGGTTGCCTTGTCAAAAGGACCTTGCTAGGAATAAAACTAAATATTGGTTTAACTGTTTTATGAAGGTTTATGTAGTAATTCTGATATAATCTCAAGAGCCGCAGCTATGCATAACTGCACTTTCAGAGTTCTTGTGGTTAAAATTGAAATTGCCGTGTCTTCTGGTTTCTGCGTTTTTCTGGAGCTCTGATCACATTTCTGTCTATGAAAGCCCAGAAATAATAGCCTTACACTTTTCAAATTCCCATAGACTTCTCTGCTAGCTTTCAACATGGACTGTTTTTCTTGCGAGCAGGAATTCTTCGGGCTGGCAGGATATGAGGCAAGGCCAGTAGCTACTTTTGTTCTGTTTTTGAAAGATTATTTTTTATTACTTAATTTATTTCTGTGTTTCTTACACGTAGAAATGTTATGGTAGTCTTGATTTACAGGCAGGGTTAGCAGTCTTCTCATAACTCTTACTCCTCTGAGTGGTATCAGTAAAATCATCTGAATTGTTTTGTGACCAAAGTGTGTGCCTGTGGTAAGTGCTTTCGTAATGCCTCTCCCATGACAGCCCAGGTAATAAAGACTAAGTTGCAGCTTTTATGAATTACTGACATTGATTCAAGAGCTAATAACGGTTCTGAAACTGAGAGGCTGCATTACTGTTCTTTAAAGTTTGAGCATGGTAAAGAGACTCCCATTAAAAAAAACCAACAAAAAACCAACAACAAAACAAAGTGGAAGAAAATAGAAAAAGAAGAACTGAGATTTCTTTGTCCATTGGTGAGTTAAAACCATACCTATGTATGTAAAGTAAGTGCACTGTGACTAGCTGTGCTTCTCACAATGTTCAGTCACGGAAAAATAGTTGTAGCTTGGGGAAAAATGAATTTCCTGCCCATTTGAATGCCTCACTTGCTTTGTGCTTGCTGAAGTGTTTCATCAGGTCTTACTTAAAGGTTCTATAATCCTAAACAACTTCAGGAAACTGACAGACCAATGTACCTTCCTATCAAATGATGCATCTCGTCCAGAAAAATTCCATCAGCCAAAATACTAAACAGCTAAGCCAAATAGAAAGGATTGGTATCTGATTTAAAGTGAGTCTTGTGTGTGTCCCTCTCCTATTTCTGAGTAAGGTTTAGTAAAACTGGAAAAGACAACACCTAGATCAAAGTATGTCAAAGTTACTTCAGAGAAGGTTGTGTTGGTTGCTTGTCCTTGTGGCTCCTTTACCTTACGCGTCAGTAAATGAAATATTGAGAGTGGTGGTGAATAATGAACGATCCAGATTTCATGAGGACCAATTAGCATGCTGATCATTTAAGGTTTTTGATTAAAACCGTTGTTAATGAGACTGTGGGGTGGGCTGCGGACTTGGAGGTGAACAGACTGTTCAGCCTGGAAACTGTCTCACTGTCCTGTTTCTTGTCTGAATCAATGTGGTGGATTGATCTGCTTGATCCTAAACTGGACCAGACCAGGCTGCAAGGCACCAAGGGTTCCTTAACACGCGTTCCTTAAAATGAGTGGGGGGTGGGGAATCATTTATATCTGTGTAAAATAAATTAATTGTCTAAAAGCATTTTGAAGCAAAATACAGTGGCAGAAATAAAAGAGTTTGAATATAAAGATTGTACAACATACATGTGAGATCATACCTAACGTGACGGCATGAGGTGTCTTCTTTATCATCAGTGATATGCTGGAGTTCTGAGTCCTCCAGTTTTTATCCTTGATGTATAATCTTTAAAAATTTAGTTACTTAGACTGAGGCTAGTATGTAAATGCTTTGTGGAGATTTCTTCCTTTGCTACAAAAAGTTATTATTTGATATGATATCTGTAAATTTATTCTACTGAGTTGTCACTAGCTTGAATAGAATTATTCTGCATATGGATTCTTGTAGGTTAAAGAAAATTTGGATGATTAAGAGATGACCATTGATTGGATTTTTAGCGCAGTTTGTGATTAAGACAAATTCCTTCAGTTAAAATATGTTCTTAGAATGTTAATTGACCCATGAAACATCTTATCAAGCATGATCTAAGCGTACGGATGGTGCAGTTCCACTTTTAAAGGACAGCTTACTTGGAGATTTATAAGGCTTGGAAGAGATCTTTTCTATCGTTCAGTAATAATAGATTGCATGTCTTTAAAGTTTCCTCTAGGGCATCTACCCTGTCATCCAGACAACTCCACAAATGAATGGGTTTTATAGTATCATGAGATAGGATTGAATTAAAGGAGTTTAAATTGAGATACATACTTAATCCCATTTAGGAATTATAACTAGTTTATATTGAGAATTTTCCTTGAAACTAGCTTTTGTAATGATTTTTTTTTTTAATCTCAAACAGTATGGTAAAAAGTTCACTTGCAGGATTTTGGGGTTTTTTTAGTAGTTCATTAGAAAGTGTCATCTGAGAAGGTTATTTTTGCATTTCAATAAAATTATTGAAGAAAAATATTCTTGGGAAACGTAATTGTGTAACTAATACTTTGGGGATGAAAATATAATTTTAGCATCTTGAGATTTTACTTATTAAATATAGCTTACTTCTTCAACAGCTCTCCAATGATGAGTATTTCACAGTTTTATTAACGAATTGTTTTTTCACCTCCAAAGCATATCTAAAACATTTATTTGCATCTAGCTGTAAATGAGGAGGTGGGGGGAAAAGGTCATATTGTAATAATTTACTTCCCTGGATGGCAAACGGTATCTTAACTATTTTTTTTCTGGGGAAAAAAAAAAACAAACAACCCCAAAAAACAAACAACAAACAAAAAAAACCAAACCAAAACCCCGTGTTAATGTTTCTTGCTAGTCTTTTTCCTTCTCATGCTAGCATGATATAGCTATTCTACTGGAAATGTAGATCATAACAACCAAGAATTGTACCTCTCCAATTTAGAGGTCTTTTCAGAATTTCAGTTTGGAAGATCTTGGGCCTTTAGCCCCTGAGTTTCCATTTCAAATTGGAGTTGCAGTGATGGCACTCAAACTTAGCAATTTTACAGAAATTCTTTTTAGCAGTGACCCATAGTGATGGGACCAGAGGTAATGGCTTCGAACTGGAAGATGGGAGATTTAGATCAGATACAGTGAAAGAATTCTTCCTGATGAGGGTGATGAGACACAGGAACAGGCTGCCCGGAGAAGCTGGTGGTGCCCCATCCCTGGATGTGTTCAAGACCGGGTTGGATGTGGTTTTGAGTAAGCTGGTCTAGGGGGAGGTGTCCCTTCCCATCACAGGGAGGGTTGCTACTGGATGACCTTTAAGGTCCCTTCCAACTGAAACCATTCTATGATTTGGACACTTCTTCATCTGCGTTGCAAAAAACTTGTCATTAAAACAAATGCTTTTCTCAGTAGACCCAGTGGAGGCCAAGGAGCACCTTGAAGTGTACGACTCTTCCAGATGTAATTGTGGAGTCTTAAGTTTAGGATTTACTGTAGTGGGCCAACACAGGGCATGTTTGCATGGGTACACCATGTTTACCTGTTGCATTTTAGGTTATAGTATACTGGTTAGAGAAATTAATTTAGCTGAATTTATTATTCCCTGTCAAAACCCATAATGTAACTGTGAGAAAACACAACCCTCTGTAGGGTTAATAGGAGCTGTGTATTGTCTAACTGTCGCCATTTGAATGGTGCGTAGTGAATACTACTTTTTTAAGACTCTTCCTATAGTAAATCAGTAAACAGCGTGTGCTTCCAAAGCTTTAGCTTTGAGTTACCTGTCCTGCTCCCTTAATTTCAACAGGGAGCTACGTAACTAGCTAAGGCTAGTAGACTAACTTAACTAGTTACATGAGGTAAACGTCTTTTTATTTGAGGAACTTAAATTGAATTAGCTTGATTTTCTGTGGCTGGAGTTTGATTTCTAAGTATTACAAGAGATTTAATACATTTTATCTTCTGTTGTCCTATTTCATCCTCTAATCTGTTTCTGAAAAGGACACTTGTTTTTAAATTATTCCATAGCTAGCTAAATATTGGATTCTTTACTCTTTATAATCCTCTTAATTCTTGCCTTTTTTTCCTTGAGACTGCTGTCACTGGAGTAACTAAAAAATTCTTTATGGCCAATTTCAAAGTCTGTGTACTTTATATACAATAAGCCTCAGACTTTCTCTGATTTTCTTCTCTTTTTCTTTGCACTGCCATCATTCAAAAAAGTAGAGTATTTAAATAAATACCATAGTGGATAACCTCTACCCACATTTGCATCAACTGCAAATTAACCCAAATACTACTATCTGCATTTTGTCTCATTATAATTCTAATTTGTACATTCAATTATATCAAAGAATCATATACTCATGTCCTTTTCAATTTATCTTTGAACTAAGTAAATACCATTGTAGTTCACGAATCCTCATATACAGTACTTTGTAATTTTACTAATGGCTGCCTGAAGCCTGTAATCCTCCTGGAATCACCTATCTTCTTCTCTTCATGTGCGTTTTTCTTGTGAATATGTTAAATACTTTCCAGGTTCAATCCAGTTTTCTTTGCTATAGATCACAGTTAAAATGAATATGTTGGTTTTTTAACCTCGGTGCAGAATATGTTCCACCCACGTGCTTGATTTTATTACATACATTTCTTTAAAGCATAATGCCTTTCTCTTCTGTTTTTCAATGCTTTTACTCTCCTTGATTCCACATCATTTGCAAATGTAATGATTACAATCCTGCTTTATTCCAGGGCTTTATAAGACCTAAATTTGCTATTCCTCAGGGAGGTAAATTGTTCTAGTTTCTGTAACTCATGTTTATTATTATTTTTGCATTGCTATACCTTGTTTTATGCTTCCCCTGTTAAGCAGGTTAAGGTATTTAAAAGCATGTGTGCGTGTTTGTGCGTATATTAAGATTAGCTAATAAGTTTGTAATATAATATTCATAGCCAAATTTTAGGAGTACGTTTTTGCTTTCTCATATTTAATTCGGGTAATTTTAGAAAATGCCATGAACTTTAAATTGCTTTTGTCTTGGTGATTCTGAGCGACGTCCTTTCTTTGGTGAATATTTTAAATACTCAGGTCAATTGAAGTACCATATTACACTAACCAACCATTGCACTGAACCTAGTACAGATTAATTTTGTGATTGCAGCAATCTCATTTAATAGACTTGCAGTGCAATGAAAAAACATATCCGTGTATTATATTTTATATATACGTGTGCGTACTTGCAATAATTTTACAAGTGAAAGTTAGAAATACAAAGCGTATGGGTTTAGTAAAATATCTTTAGAGAGAATTTTTGGATGAGAATGTATGGATTACAAATGTTTCTTTAAGTTCTGAAACATGAAGCTGTTGCTTTCAGAAAAGTTTTCAGATTTTTCTAAAATCTTTTAGAATTTGTTTAGAATGTATAATAAAGTGTTCACGTAAAGCTTTGTGAAAATAAAAGTATTGTGAGGATTAAACCCAGGAACTCAGAGTGCTTTACTTGTATGAAAATATTGGCTTGGATGATGTAGAATTCGGGAAGAAGAATACTTTTTTAATTTCAGCTTTATTTTAAGAACACCCACTAGTCTCTGAGGCAAATCCAGTTAGTGTAATATTTATAGATTTAATGCTGTGCAGCCAAGTACTGCATCTGGTTTTGCAGTGTTCTTTCAGCAGCCAACAAAAGTAGTGAAGACGCCGTGTGTGTGTATTGTATTTAAAGCAGAATTATCAGAGGGATTGTATACTTCAAAGCAAAACAACAGATTATTCAAGCAAAACTTGAAGACTCACTTTTTGAATGGAGATCACTAACCTAAATTTTCTAGAAATAGCAGGCTAAGTGGAATTGTACACAGGCTGTGGTTATATTTCAAGTGAGTTTTCAGACAGATCACAAAAAACATTTACATTTACATATATTGCACAGATGGCATTTTGCAACATACGTATTTTGGACTGATGTCAGATCTTATTGAGTACACTTTTAAACTTGTGACCTCTGACTATTATCATGGTCTTTGTATTTTGAGTTGCAGTGATTTCCTTTTTCTTCCTGAAACAATTTCTTATTGTTTCTTCTTTGTGCAATGCATGTGTGTTAAGAGTTTTGCTATGTAATTTTAGTTCTTTTTGTTTCGATTGTAGTAATTTGTACCTTATGCAAAAAAAAACCTGAATGTGAGATGTGTTATACTAGTATTTTTGCTTTAAAAATAATAGCTGCATCTCAAGATAAAATTTAATTATTAGCTGCCCTGTAATCATACAAAAGTGCACTTGTTCTTCCTAGGATTTGTCATTAGGGAAAATAAGAAATTAGAATTTTATATATGTAAATTTTTTGGTCAGAGAGCTTTTTGTCCTTCCTCTCTTCTTGAGTAACATTTAAGAAGATTGGACTTGTTGAGAAGATACTACACTGTCATATGTACTCTGGGACATTAGAATGTAACCAGAGAAGAGGTGATTTCAGAGATAATTTTGATTATAGTTTTAAATAGAAACTCCCTCATCAGAAAAGATGAAAGATGCTTTTGAAACTTCCGTCTGAGGGTTAAATTTAAACGATTTAAACTATGGGAACATGGAAACTGATTTTATTTTTCTCTGCTTAAGGACATAAAACTTTAAATCTTCATAGCCTTGTGGAGGAGGTGTAGATATATTAATTTATTACCTCAGTTCCAGGCACTTCTAAATTGCATTTAGTACATTATGTATATATAATGGCAGTATTCATGACTGCGTGAGCTTTAATTTTCTGGACTCTCAGCAATTATACAATTCTGCTAATCAAAATGAGGCATTTGGTCTCTTGGGATGTGATGTGGATGTTTGTGGAGGTGATTGCCGACATTGCGTTTCCCTCACGTGGCAATTAAGTGGAGCTGGTTTGCTTGTGCCTCTGTGTACCCCGTGCCATGTCCCTCTTCTGCTGCTTGTCGGTGGCAGCTTCCAGAGTACCAACTTGTTTCATGTCTACTATGTGTTGGATCCAGTAGTAAATCACCAATGAATAGCCAGCTCTGTACTTCTATATTTAAAGCAGTTGCAAACATTGATTAATGTGGTTCTTCAGTAGCAGAACAATGCTCAAGGCATATATGCACATGAAAAGCTCTTCTCATGCAAGATACAGCTTTGTCCTATGGGGTCCCCACCCTTCCCTTTAAATGATTCCCTTCCTGGCCTGGCTTGGACCTTGGCTAATTGATTACCAGAATTTGAGGCAGGCTGTGCTCAGCCTTAACCTGAGGGGGTAATAAGAGTCTTTGGAAAGTTTGGCTTTCAGCTCCAGAGTGGCCAGAGGCATGTGTCCCATCCATGGTCCTCACAGCCACAAGGCCACGTGCTGCTTGGGACCCCTGGCTGTATTTAATCCACAATCTAAGGATTTTTCTTCTCTCCAAATGGATAATGAGCTTCAGTTGGCAGATGACTAGATGACTAAGACTAAATTTAGATTAAGAAGTTTGGGTGTGGTTTGATATATATTTCTTTTAATTATTTTTTGCCAGGTCTTATTTAGGCTTGGAAAAGAGTTGTAGAGGTAAGGAATGGGGTAATGGGAGTTCAGTAAATCTTGACTTGTGATGAGTTACTGTTCCTAATTTAAGATTGTTCCTGTACTCCCTTGCTTCTTTAAAATAACCACCTGTGACAAGACTTGGAGAGTAGGGCCTTTCCTGCCCTTTGGGAGGTACCTCATTTCATTAGTGTCAATTAAACTTCTGAGCAATCCTGCTCAATTCAGCCAATTGATGAAGCAATGCCAACATAGAACAGGAGAGTATTGTTACTCTTTTTAAAGCTAACTCCTCAGTGCTTTCCACTAACTTACTTACTTTTAATTGTCTTCATGCATATGTGTGTGTTTATTTTAATTATAGAAATATATATAAAAATAGCTTTAAAATGGCAGCTCCTTAATGAATGTAAAACGGTTGCTACAGAGTAGCGACTGTCTAGTAAAATCAACTACCCTCTTAACTTTTTAATTGGCAATATAGTTGGCACAGAGGAAACTGTTCTTCAGAATGCTGAGAATTTAGTATAGACACTTCTCACCTTACCAGTTAGCAGCTTAAATCCTACCTTTTGCTAGTCCACTGTGAAATAATTGAAATAATTGTGTGTGATATGACAGGAGAATAAATAATCACAGAATGATGTGGGTTGGAAGGGACCTCTAGAGATCATCTAGTCCAACCCCCCTGCCAGAGGAGATCCACCTAGAGCAGGTTGCACAGGAAAAGATGAAAAATCTATGTTTAAAAAAACCCCAAATGCTGATTAGAAATGGCTGCTGTCTGAAATGTAATTTTTCTAAGAAAGTGCACACTTGTTTGTACTATGGGTATTACTTATAACATACTTCATGCTGTATTTGTACTGAACTTAAATTGTGTTTAGTTTTGCATTCCTGTCACATTTATAGGCAAAAATGTTACTGTTGAAATTGGTACCTATAGTTATAGATGTAAATATTGTGTGTTTTCTTACTATTTAGTGGTTCATGAGTCATATATTTTTATTATTGTCTTGAGTATACATGAGTATTTTTTTAAGCACTACTTCATAAAGAATTGGCAATATCAAGGTGTTTTCTTTTCACTAGGACCCAAAGTTTCACTGGATACCAAAGTTCTCATGATTTTCAGGGATATGCTTTTGCTCTTTAATTATTTTTTGCTTCTTCCAAGTTCTTCTATTGTTACTTCTGAATACAGAAAAATGCAGCACCTTCCTCTCTTTGTTCATCTTGCTCTCAAATCCAGGAGTCTTCAATGATCTTGTTTGAATATTGTCCTGGTTTCCAGCAGGGACGGGGTTGATTCTCCCCTGTCTCTATCCGGCACAACTATTCCACCCCATGTGTGCCAGGCCCAGGGGCAGCAGGGAGCCGGCCGGGGAGGGGAGGGGCCACAGCCGCGAGTGGGCGTGGTGACGTCACGGCGTAGGCGTATATATGGGCGGGGGGCGCTGGGGTGCGCTCAGCGGCGTCGGTGGCGGTCGGGTCGGGGTTGGGGTTCTGCGCGGTGCGGTCGGTATGTGCTCATGTTTGTCTCCTCCATCTGTGTTGCTGTTTCCCTGCCATACCTGTTGCTCTGGT
>VXBW01000693.1:1176315-1214912 GCA_013400375.1 Thinocorus orbignyianus | reverse complement strand
TTGTTTGTTTGTTTTTAAATGTGATAAGCTCATGGCACTTTCTAAAAAAGTGCTTTGAATAGAAACTTAAGTCAATATCAGAAGAGACAATAACTGTTTCCAAGAAAGACACATTATGGTATTTATTTATTTATCCTTAAGAAGGGAAAGATGGAGCTGACTTGGAACATCCCAGGCCTCCTCCTGTTGTTAGCATCTTGAATCCCTGTTACTCCAGTTTCCCATGTGTCCTTTTGCACCTAACTACTGTTGTTTCTTTGATGTCTGACAACAACATAGGGTATAAGATTCAACTTCCTTTGGTTAAACTTTACCAGCATAAGCCAAAGGACACTTAGCAAGGCTGATTATATTGAACGTTGACAAATACTACAGTGCAAAAGGAGTGAAAAGGTTTGGGGTAAGGCCCCAAACCTGGTCATGGCTTTTAGGGCTTCTACTTTAAACTAGGTCCAGATGGTTCAGATGCTTGACCTGAATGACATTAGCTCCTCTCTGGGACCTTGTCTTCTCCCTCAGCTTCATCTGAAGGACACGCTACTATATGATGCAAACTAAAATACAGTGAGAGTGTTTGGGAGTAAGTTCAAAAACAGGCTTACTTAAATTGAAAACCTAATGTATGCATGCAGTTTGAGGCATAGCAGGGGTTATGAATACCTTATTATATAGCTGAGTGGTCCTTTTACCGCAGAAGGTGATCTACAAGAGGAAATACATCCTTAATTCGCAAAATTAAAAAATTAAAAAAAAAAAAGGAGTTCGAATTTTATCTAGTCCTAAATTACCTGTTTATTTGTTTAATGCATCTTCTTTCCTAATAAAATCCTGATCTAGTATCATACAAGGAATGAAATCTATTACCAGGCAGACTGGAAGGAAGATTTTCATGTCTACTTCTCTTTCATCATATTCCTCTGCTTTCACTGTGATCTTGTTATGAAAGAAAAATAGACAGGGCCTTGACAAAATCCATTTATCCGAGGTAGTCCCTTCTGGACTGTAATGATGCAGGACTCCTGTGAAACATTCAGGGAGATTCCCTTTTACATGGATATTCTTGTGTTTATGCATTGCAGCAGAAGCGTGGTTTGACATTCTGTGAATAAAATAGCTGGTTTCGCTCTGGTCAGAAATGGACTGTTGATAAAGGAATCCCAAGGCTGTGTCTGAAACTGGATTTTCTGTAAATTAGTACATTATAGTACCTCCCTGAGCTCCACATAATTAGCTTTTGCCGTTTTCATATGTTCATCAATTTGCATTCATTAGAAAATTGGATAATATACAAAGTTAAAGCTTAAACTGATATTTGACAGTGAAAGCATTTAAAAAAAAACCCAACCATGTAGACGCAGTGGCAGTTACTGGCTGAAGCCAAAAAAAGGATAATTTTGCTCTATTGCTGATTTCTGCACCCAGCCATAAGCTTCATGCTTCTCCTAATTAACTTCATGCTGGTGAGCAGATTGAGAATGGCTCTAGTCAGCGCTAAAAATGCCTGGAAACATGCTGTTTTACAGCCGAATGCAGAGTTGCTGAATTTTTTTTAAATCACTGCCAAAAGCCACAAGACATAGATGCATATGTTTCATGCTAATCACAAAATAATAAGGTAATTGATATTCAACAATTTGAAACAATAAACAGAGCGCATACTCTAAATCCGGCTGGCTGGTTTTAATTAATGCTATTGCCCACTGTTTGAGTGGAACCACAAAGGAAGTGGTGGGAACTTGCTTTTGAAAGAGAGGTCTTTCCCAAAATGTTGATAAAGGATTTAAATCACTCTTTATGTGTTCAGGAAAGCAGCTGAATAACTGTATTTATTTTTTTAATTATTTTTATTTTTTTTCTTTGTCGCTTGCAAAAGTTTGAAAAGTAAAAGCAAGGTTCTCGGAAGGTTTAACCTTGAGAAGGTCTGGGAAGAGTTTTGTTTCTTTCAGATTAGTGAATGACTCTTGAGAAACTCATATCAGGATTTGTCCGGTTTGCCTAAGTGATGTTTTGAAATTAATTATATCTATTCTAAGGGAATAACTGTGGAGCACATTCAGTTGTTTTTGAGACTGCTCTAAATCATAAAGGAGCTGACAGTAGAAACAATTGTGTAATTGATGGAAAAGTAATAATAAAATCAATATAGTTTACTAGAAGGGAACAAGAAAAAAGGGTCCTAGCATTGACAGACTAGGCAGAACTAGTATATGGAATCAGCTGTTGAGCTAACAGGATTTTATGGAAGGGGTTTTAATTATAGTAATTCTGTTAGCTATAGTAGTGAAAATTCTATGCTACCATGAGATATTGAGGGTCTTTTTGGTGATATCCATCCCTTCCAGTCATGCTGGCAGTTAAATTAGCCAATAAATGTATAAGATTTGAATGACACATCTTCAGTTAAAAAGTTATATTTCCAGCAGTTATTTAACTTTCAAGTGTGGTTTTTTTTTGTGTGGGTTTTTTTTTTGTTTTGTTTTTTTGTTGTTTGTGGTTTTTTGTTTGTTTGTTTGGTTGTTTTTTTGGGGTTTTATTTTGTGCTGGATATTAACGTTTGGTAAAATTTTATTCGTTTTTCCACCAGCAATATCTCGAGCAGTTCTGCTGTGTGAGGCATTGGATCATTGCCCTTTTTAGCTCAGATGGTTTCCTTAAGTTATTTATCTGTTTTCTTTGTCTGTTTGTTTTTGAAGAAAGTAGGAGAGGACAGCTGTAGAACTATGGTGAAGAACCTTTCCCTTGTCTTCATTGTCTGCCCATCCTCCCTGATGGTAGTAATTACCTCAGAAAACCTAAGATTTAATATGTGAAATGATTGTTGCAAAGCCCTGCAATGAATGATTTATTAACTGTCTATTTCCATGTTAAATTGCTAAGATTCTTTTTCATTGGAATAACAATTGTGATAACATGTTGAAAAAGCTCTATTCAAGGAGGAGCTTAGGTAATTTTCGTCCTGGAAATACTTCGGAAAGGTAGATTTTGTTCATTTGGTCAGATTAAGTGGCTGTCAGGAGCAAAAGGCACAAAAAGTACATTTTCTAAGCTTTTCTTAGAAAAGTGTTTTGATAAACTGCATATGACAATCCAGAAAAGTTCTATTGCTGCTTTTTAGTTATCCTGTCTAATTAGAATGTAATTCTTAAAGATTACATGGTTTCTGAGATGGCTGTCAGGAAAAAGATATTTGTCTATTCTCTCACTCACATTAAATAGCGAATGATGTATCATTTTGCTTAATTGACGTATTGTTCTGGAGAAGCTCTGAAGAAAATTACCAACTTACTGAATTGGAATATCTCAGCCTATCTTTTTTTCCTGGCATGATGAAATGACTTCATTGGTGCAACATGCTAGTACAAACTATTTCCTAAAGGAAATAAGTAACTGTGAAGAATAGCTGTGTTAATGGCTACTAAATATGTACATCCAGATGCAGATTCTTTCAAGCCACAGTTTCTGGCTGCTAGAAGCTAAACTCTGTGTGTTGGGAAAAAAATAGTGCTCTTAAATCTGTTACGTAAGAATGTGCAACTTGCTACTAATGGAACCTGATACTGGGCAAAGCAGGCCTTGAGCCTAGTCCTGCAAGGACACATTTTATGTTCTGATGTTTTATAGGGAGAGAGATTTTTGCCGTGGAGGCTAATGGAGAAACAACAAAGAGAATTATTGTATATAATATTTTTTTAATATTCAAGAGAGTTTAAAAAGGGACATGAAGAGTACAGCCTGGAGTCAAACTGAAGCGACTTTATGTGATCTTCAAGCCTTTCAGATCTTCTGTTGCCTTGGGCTCCACTTCATTACTTAGTCTGCTAGGTCCACTGCATGCACCAGTTTTTCCAAGGGTGCAGAAGCTCAGGAACCTCAATACAGCATTGTCAGCTACTAGAGTAAACATAATAGTGTTTTGGTTTTTTGTTTTGTTTTGGTTTTTTTTAATGAAATTTAAAAAGTGGTATTTTAGAAACGTGATTAAAAAGAGATGAGGTACATGATTACAACTACAGAACCGATGTTACTATAGGTAATCTGCAGGGAAAAGTGCTGAAATTCTTCCATACTTCTGTTATTGCTCCTGAATTTAATTTCCTCTGGCTTTCTGTAGTAAATTAAGTCTTAACTCTTAGTGCTCCTATCAATTTGCCTTTGGGAGAGGGGGAAAGAAAACCACAGTGTTTTGCTCCTGTGTCCTTCACTCAGATACATGGCTATGGTAAATAACCCAGTTCTGTTGTTTGCCATCCTGCAGCCACTTTTCGTGCCTGTATCTTCTGGGAGTGCTTGTCGCAGTTGCAAAATGAAGCAAACCTTTTCGTTCTTGCTGCTACTACTACAAGGCTTGGGTACTTGAGATTGTCATTAGAGTCTGCCAAGGCCCATTGTGCCCATCGTAAATGGTCATCTTAACAAACAGCGGTGGTGGTAAAATTAGAATCTGGCAGATTCGTTCCAGTTGTAAATAGTTCATTTTTGTAGCTCCGAGCTTTCTTAATGCTGTATTTCCAAGAAAATGATTATATGTAGTTGTAAATATCAGGAAACCCAAACCAGTTTGTGAAGATTGTAATGAGCAGCTCAGTGAGGATGAGCGTAAAGCCAAAAGTGTCAGTTGAAAAGTATGCTTGGAAGAATCACAAAAAAGAAAGAATTAGGTTCCAGTTTACCTTTGGTGTATGTTTTTTTTTGCTGTAGAAACTTTAGGAGTTAAGAATAATTGCTTCTAACAGATTTCTGTATCATTTGCTGGTTTGAGTTAGTTGATATTTCAATGCCGGTGAAGATGTTTTCTTATTTATTTTTTTAATAAAGTCCAGAAGCTACTGGCTTTAATGCTTTATTTATCAGGAAACATAACATTATATCTGCACCACTGAAGATTGTTGTTTGCCTTTAAATTACATTGCAGACAGAACTTAAATTTTGTTTCTCTCCCCAGGTATGCTCTCAGAGTGTCCTTCAGAGATTGTTGCTCAGTCACGTTAATTTTTATAAATGTCCATGGAAAAGCTGGGGAAAAAAAAATATTGAGGAAGCTGAAAATTTCCTGAAAGCCAAAATATTGTACAAGTTCTATATTGAGTTTTTAGATATTCTACAAATATATACTTGGCATAGGAACTGTGTAACTTGGGTGTAGAAAATCCATGTGTACATAAAGAAAATTAAAGTTAAGTATAAAGCTTTTCATGTTTATTTCTTTCTCTGTTGAATGCAAAGCAGTTTAACCTTTTTTTTTTTTTTTTTTAATGTTGCCTAACTTACAATTTAGCACTTGAATACTCCCACGGGCTTCTATCAGCATACGAGAAATGAATGCTGCTGCAGACAAGTTCTTACTCACGTGCCATACTTAAAATTTGAAATACCAGTTTGCAGCTTCCTTAATATGTGTGTTATTTTTGAGCATTTGCAGTTAGATATGTAGAGCTCATAGTAAGTTCTTGGTATTTCTTTCCTGTGTTATTTCTTGTATTGTATTTCATGTGTTAGTTGGACTCTGGCTGTCCAACTAAAATAATATTTAAATTAATTAAGTTGCATTAGGCTTTAAAAAGAAAAAAAAAAAGAAAAGGTAGAATTCTGTTGTGGTGTAGATAAGGTATTTTAACATATGTAATATGGTAGGCAAAATACCGAGGCAGGAGCAGTGTAGCAAGTGCTCAGTTTGTAGCAGTTCTTTGACTTACCAGGCACGTAAAGGGAAAAAATTTCGTTTAGAACTACCCTGAGTTTGTAGCGTTGAGTTGGTTCTCAGAACGGCAAGGAAAACTTTATTTTCCCAATGCAGAGCAAGACATTTCTTCTAGGTGAGGTATTGAAAATAGGAGCACAGTTGGTATGCCTTTGTTATTTTGGATTTTATTTTATAATCATAAAAATTTAAAACAAAATTAACTAAGCAGAAGTTGAATTACTAAGAATAGCAGTTATCATAAAAGAATTTCTGCTGAAAAAAAGTTTCATTCCTTCTAGCTTAGAGGTTTGGGAAAAAGGTTTCATAGCTTGCACTTTATTTAATTTTATTACCCTCACTAGCTAACTTTGTGTCCTTGACTTTAAATGTATATATACACTGTTACTAACAATTTTCTCTGTGTAAACATTTGAAGAGCAAACAGCAGTATCTTGTAAAGGGTAAGTGGCGTTTCTGAGGTGAATACCCTATAGGTGACGTGGACTTGAAAGAGCATTCCAGTAGAGCTCTGGCTTTTCCAAGGCTATCTCCAATGCTTCGTTGTCCTTACCCTTGCTCAGAATTGTGCCAACAGTATTTTCTTCAAAATATTGGAGAAGCAAATAAACCTTGCCTTTATTGGAATTAATTTACTGCAGCCTGAAGCAGCAAATCTCTTCTGGCAACCATTCATAAGCTGAGTAAGCAGCACCCTCACATCTGTTGACAATGTGAGTTGGTTGCAGAAACCAGGATCTGAGAAGACTTTAGAGCGTCCAGAATGAGAGAGGGAATATAAGTCACTTACAAGTGAGAGCTCTGAATTTAAACACTTTGAGTCAACTGCTCACGTAGTGGAATATGGGTATGGTATTTGTTGTCTTCTGTTTCACCAGTATTTATGTAGCTCAAGCATCATGGAGCTGGGAGAAGCCTACCCATTCTGGCTTGGGCAGTTACTGCATATTTAATTCATTAAAGTAATATTTTCATTCATTAAAGTAATATTTTCTTATTTTAGTGAGTTTACTGAAATTTTAATCAAAGCAAATGTTTTCAGGAAAGCTAGTAGGAGCCTGATTGTTCAGAGTTACTTCAAAATCTAGCTTAAGTAATTAAATAAATTGTGCTTGGGGATTTGTTTTTCTTCTGGATGGCCAGCTGTATCTTACCAAATCACTTTAAAACATTATTCCTCGTAATCAGTCTTTGGTCCTCCACAGCAGTGCTAGACTAAACAAGGGATAACACTGAAAATCAAATTGGATTCGGTGACATAACCATGTTGAATACTTCAACATTTACTGGCTTGAGTAATTTCCTTCTCTGGCTTAATTATTGTACAACATTGGTCATCTTTATTATTACACAGTGCATTTAAAATGTGCTTGCTCTTTATCTGGGTGCTGGTAAAGACCTGTTCTGGTCTTGGCAATGCTACTGCGAGGTCCTGGAGACCTGGCATTCCCTCCCTGCTCGGTTATCTTGCACAATGTTGGTTATCTCACTTTGATTTTTTGTATGGCATTCTCCTAGCCGTAAGTTTGGGGTAGCAATGGGCACTATACTTAATATTTCCATAGTCTGGAAATATATACTGCTCCCACAAAGATATTCTGACTTAGCTTCAAACTGGAAAATGTTTTCAGAATACAAATTTTGGTCAGTGATGGATAAAATACATATGTGTATTCAGTGAAGAAGCAGGCTAGTTGCATAATTGTGATTCATGACCAGTCTCACATTTTTCATTTAGTCAAAGGGAACTATCAGCAACAAGTACAGAAATGATAAAAAAAAATAAGAAAATTATTTTATTAAATATGTTAAACAAATAGAAGCCATCTGTTTGTGAGCATTTGGTGAGCCAAAGGGAAAAAATGTTTCGAATACATATTTCTGAGCAAGTTCATTGCTTAGCTCTACAAATTTCTGTCAAATTGTTGAATATGATATAAGCTGTTGAAACTTGTCAGAATTCGTGTTCAAAATACAAAGATCTGATTTTCCTTTAAGGTTTCTGGTTGCGTGTTGTTACTAGCATTCATAAATTATCCTGTGATTAAGAAAAATGATGTGGGAAACAGAAAGAGTTTTAAATTGATGGTGAAGCACGTTAGTTAGTGATTCTGTTTTAACAGAAGATTGCTTTGTACATTTATCACTTCAGTTTCTAAAATTAGGTGGTTCCAAATGGATCTTTGGTTTTGTGTATAGTCAGACTCTTTTTATATATTCAGTACAGCCTTTACTTATGTTTATACCTCATTTATTTTGTTTAAGAACTACTTATGTGCTTTTATCATTTAGTTTTCTATTGTTGGTGCCAAATCCTGAAAAATTGGTCCCTGTAGTACGCTGCAGCCATTAAATACCAGTCGGTTGCAGAATATCATTTGAACTTATTAAAATGTGATTCATCTGATGCCAAGTTTATTCACAAGCCGTGTGCTGGGCCAGGCATTATACATCAAGGGAAAAAAATTCAAACTCCCGTGGGTAGAGTTGGACAACTACATTCTGTGAGGGTGGTTAACTCCTGTCTACACTGGGTCCAGGAGGCGGGTGCTGCTGTCCCTTTTCTCTTCTTCTTCACTGAAGTGGCCAAAGGAGCAGGCTCTTGAACACGTGAGCAAGCAGTACTTCTGTGGTCCTAATCCCCTAATTAGACTGTCTTGCACAGATGGTATTTAGATTCCTTTTTGTGTGTGAAGAAAGCATGTGGTAACAATATTCATGAATTTTTATAAGATCAAACATGCTACATAGGTTTTGCTTGCATATTTCTTAACCTTGTATTTGGGCCAGACCACTGGGTGGAAACAAATGTGAAATTGAACCTAAATACACAATGAAATTCTTACCAAATCACTTTACAGCATGCAATAAATAAGTAAGCGCGTTGCACCATGCTAGTGATAGTTGTGACAAGGCAACAAGTTTTTTCATTATCTTGGCTGTTGGCCCCCAGAAGAAAAATTCAGTAAAGTTTGCATTATTGCACTCATTCCAGTATTATATCCCACAGTATATTACAAAGGAGCTATGCTTTACTTTTGTTTTGAATAATAAATGCTGACAAAGGCATACTGACTTTTAAAGTTTAAAATATATAGGAAGTTAATTTTCTATGGAATGACTTAAGCGTTTTGGACAAAGAGATTATAAAATGTAGACGTCAGAGGGAGATGCATTACTGTAAAACACTTGTATTGGGGAGTCATTTGCAGACAATTTTTTTTAATCACATAAATATCTCATATATTATATATATGAGAAAAATTACACACTTGCTGTAGAGATTACTCCAGTGATGACAGTGTTACCCATGGAACCAACAAATAACACACAAATGAGCTGTCATAAAAGCTGAGACTTGTGTATTTAAATCTTATATTGAAGTTGCCGATTACAGTGACAGTTTATCATTCCGTTTGGCCTTTTTATGGTACGATGGAATCAAATTGCAGCATTTAAGTTGTCCAAAGTGGACTTCCAGTAAATGAAATGGGATTTTTCCACATTGTTTTGGTAAAACACTGATTTAACATGTTTTATTACTGTTACTGAGCATATTTGAAAGTGTTGAAAAGATTCTCATGAGAACTTCAAAGGAATAAATGAAAGGGGAAAAAAACCAACAAAAAATAAGACAGACATTCAAGTAACATCCAGAATGCAGAACCAGAAGATAAGGACAGGTAAAGAAAAGTGAAGACTAAATGTTTATAACAAAATATTGTGACTTCAGTGCTAACAATATTTAAGAGCACGATGTAAGTTCTAATAGTTGTTTTTAACAGTAGAGATTCTATGGAACATAGGAGTAATGATGCAGAGGAAGAAAGATAGTAACAGATTTTCTGTTCCGGGTAAGAAAGATGGAAATTGTCTCGCATAACAGTGAGGTAGAAAGAGCAGTCGTGGCATAGACACCAGTCTAATGCTTTCTTTTCTCCCCCGCGCCAACCCCACCACCACCAAAAGTTTAGGTGCTGTGTTAAAAATAGCTGAAACTTGAAGGCTGAGAAGGGACCTTATGAGAATACATAATAAAATAAAGTTCCAGACTTTTTAAACTCTGCATAGAATTGAAATAATAGGTATGGGAAAATACTACTTGCATCTTCTCAGTGCCTGAGAGCTAATGGGTGAATTTGGGTTGATTTAAATAGCAGTTTGTTTATTTTTAATCACCAGATTCACAGATAGTCTTTGTGGGTACCATTAAATTCTTTATAAACCTAACAATGTATTTTAGAATTGTAGAATCATTTAGATTGGAAAAGACCATTAAGATCATCAAGTCTTACCCATAAACCTCGCACTACCAAGTCTACCACTAAACCGTGTGCCTAAGGGTTACATCTACATGTCTTTTAAATACCTGCAAAGATGGTGATTTAACCAGTGCTTGGTAGCCTTTTCAGTGAAGAATTTTTTCCTAATATCCAATCTAAACTTTCTCTGATGCAACTTGAGGCTGTTGCACCTCCCTTCAGGTAGTTGTAGAGAGTGATAAGGTGTCCCCTCAGCCTCCTTTTCTCCAGACTAAACAACCTCAGTTCCCTCAGCTTCTCCTCCTAAGACTTGTGCTCTAGACACCTCACCAGCTTTCTTGTCCTTCTTTGGACACACTCCAGCAGCTCAGTGTTATAATAAGGGTCCCAAAAGTGAACACAGTAGTCATGGTGTGGTCTCACCAGTGCTGAGTACAGGTCACTTCTCTAGTCCTGCTGGCCTCACTATTTTTGTTACAGGCCAGGATGCTGCTGGCCTTCTTGGTCACCTGGGCACACTGCTAGTTCATATGTAAAACCATAACCCCTCCTCCTGTCACTGTACTCCCTGGTAAAGAGTCCCTCTCCAGCTCTCCTGTAGACCCTGTTTTGGTAGTCCGTTATAAGGTCTCCTCAGAGCCTTCTCTTCTCCATGCTGAACAACCCCAACTCTGTCAGCCTGTCTTTGTAGGAGAGGTGCTCCAGCCCTCTGATCATCTTTGTGGTTCAACAGGTGCATGTTCTTCCTGTGCTGGAGACTCCAAAGCTGGACACGTTACTCCAAGTGGGGTCTCATGGAGCAGAGTAGTGGGGCAGAATCACCTCCCTTGACCTGCTGACCACACTTCTTTTGATGCAGCCCAGGACGTAGTTGATTTTCTGGGCAGCCAGCACACATCTAGAATTGCAGAATGATTGTTTGCTGTCCCATGTTTGAGAATATTTGGTTTGTTTCCAAGTTACTGGCTCTCCAGTAGAAGAAAAAAGCTAATGTTTGTTTTGTTTTAAGAACTATCAATTATTTTAAGAAGTGATTCTGCGCTCTCCTTGCATGAAGTTTATTAAGTTAGTTTGTATGTACTTGGATTTATTTAGTGTTGGGGGTAAAAAAGAAAAGTCCAGTGTCCTGGTTTCCAGCAGGGACCGGGTTGATTCTCCCCTGTCTCTATCCGGCACAGCTATTCCACCCCATGTGTGCCAGGCCCAGGGGCAGCAGGGAGCCGGCCGGGGAGGGGAGGGGCCACAGCCGCGAGTGGGCGTGGTGACGTCACGGCGTAGGCGTATATATGGGTGGGCGACGCCGGGGTGCGCTCAGCGGCGTCGGTGGCGGTCGGGTCGGGGCGGCGCGCGGCGTGGTCANCACGTGGCGCTTTTGTTGCTGCCGAGGCTAAACCATGACATCCAGGAAGGTGAAAAGAGCGAACTCTGCTGTTCTGTACATTTTTCTATGGTGCCTAGGAAGGTGTTGGTGGTTTATGTGCCCCTGAAGCAGAGGTGTGGAATACCTTGCTTAACACAGATATTTAACATATGAATATTTTGACTGTGTTGTAAAGTTGTAATTGTTGTTTGATAACTGTCAGCATTGCTTGTCTTCTGTTAGCTTGCTGCATACTACCACAGTTCTTCTCTTGTGTTGTAGGCAGCAAGCCTTGCACAAAACTTGTCCTTCAAAATACCTTGTCTCACAAGGAAATGAGAATGGACAGTGTTTGAGAGCTACACATTCATTGTGAGTGTATATATCAGTACCATACTTTTCAGCTAGTTAAAGGGTAAGCCTGGGAGAAAGTGCCAACAGGAGACGTTTTACACTACTGTTCAGGAAGAATCACCAGATTTTTTGAATCAGCCTCCAGTATCAATCCTGGTAAATGTCTGTCTAATCCATTTTTAAAGATCTGTGACATTGGAGACTCAGATATTTCCCAAGTGTAATCTTCTCTACTGTTTCATTATCTCATTCCCTAATATCTAAACTAAATTATACTTGCTGTAATTTAAATGCATTGCTCTTTGTGCGGTCCACTAGGGACACAAGAATTTTTCTTTTTCTCTCTGCAGCAAATTTTATGTATTTGAAGACTGTTATTGTGGCCCCATATCACTTTTCTCTCAGCTAAAGGTGTGGATTTTGAGAGGTTTATATCATTTGCATAAATCTTATTTTTGTAAGTTTTCTACAGTGATTACAATAGCAAAAACAGGAACAAATTTTCACGTAACCGAAACAAGTAAGATTCTGAAAGAACAACTCTGCTTTGTAGTTGTGGTCATCTGGAAAAGTGTGAGGAACAATGAGCTTCTGTTTGATGGGGTAAAAATGGCCCTGCAACTCTATTGGCAGCAGGGCCTTTTGCTATTTACCCTGCCCATTGGTCCAGCCTTGTTTCTCTTCTAGTTCTCCGCATTGAGAAAACAGAGTGATAGTCTCATGGTGCCCTTTCACAGGACATGTTGTGTATAAAGCTTCCAGGAGACCAACAAATATTTCAAAGCAGCATAAGTGACAACACAGAAAAAGCTTTACCGCAGGAAAAACCATAGGACTGTGCCACAGTCATGGAATCATTGAGGGGACAAATACTTGTTTTGTATGCTGGGCACATTGCACAAAGGTGAATTAATTCATTTGGGATATAGTCACACTAAGCAAGAGGAAGATCTCTTCGCTTTGTTTGAGATCAGATTTTGCTGATTCGGAAGCTCATTGGCAAGCCTTCTGCTATTTAGGTGTCTGATTTTTAATCTAAATAATGAACTATCGGGGATGGATGTAAGCATGAAAGGAACCTTGAAACTGATGAACTTTTTAAGCAATTGTTTAGTGATCCCAGTGGTATTGAAATGTTTATACAGTAGCCTGGGAAAAGAGGGAGACCTGGTGCAGGCGTACTACTGCAGACAGAGCTTCAGTCGATGGACAAAGGAATATGGGCAACCCAGAAATAAGATCTAACAGTTCAGCTAGCCCATCTATTTCCCTTTTGGCAGAAGAGAAACAGCAAAATCTGATCTCTCCAGAGGGAGATAATAGTGCAAACTAAACAATAAATCCTTCTGAAAGTCACAGTTACCTCAGTTCTCTTGAAAAGGTGAATAAAATAAATCAGACGTGTAAGAATAACACTCTTTGTCAGGTTGCTTCTCCTTTGTAAAGGAAGGAGGACGTTCAAATTGAAGAAAATGCGAAGAGGGAAGGTATTTTTAATTTAGTCTGATAGTTTAACACTGTGGTTTTCTGAGTAATTTAATGTTTAAAGAATTTTTGAAGGCAAACTAAATACTTTTCCTTAGTTTTTTATCCTTTTGCTGAAAGATACTTAGGGAAAAAGAAAAGTAAAAAGTAAAATTAGATGGATGTTATAAAATCATCTACACAAAGAGGAAATTACATTGACTTTTGCTCAATACTGTGTAAACTAGCAAGAAGAGAAAAGTGTTTTCATCCTTATACTGTAACAAGGAAAGCTACAAAGAAGCTGGTTTTAAAAAGCAGAGTTGGAAAGGTGTACAGCGTCAACAGAAATATTGCTTGGTTTCTGGTGAAAAAAACTTTAAGATTGACTTGAAATGTAAGAAAAAATAGTTATCCTGCACACAATTTTTTAAATTCTTTCAGTATTTTTGATATTGAAAATGCTCGAGTTGCAACAAAAGCTGGGACGTAATTCAGTAAGTGGAAGGACCGAGTTTGAAAATACCGAGTAGGTCAGAATTACGTGGAAAGTACCACATGTCTTGGGGATTGTGTCTTGTAAAGAGGTGATGTTACATACAAATCTTCCTGTGCTTTACAGCAGCGATAGCATGAAAAATTTGAGTTTTATGTTCTAGAGAGTGAAGCAAACCCCAAAAGACCAGTCTGTGTTTAAATTAGTCTGTGGTTAATGGTAATGATTCATTATTATGAGTTTGCATCTTTGTAAGCTACTGGCTAGGATTTCCCTTACAAATGGAGAATCCAAGGTGCCTGCTTTAGTGATGGGATTTAGGATTGTTTTCTCAGCATTTCTGTTACCTAATAACAGGGAACTTTCTGCTAAACATGCTGACTTCAAAATTTTTTTTATTTAGCATGTTGGCTTTTTGGCATCCTACTTCGAATATGTTTTTACCCTATTGGTTGTATCTGATGAAAACTGCTGAATTTGGGCATTAGTGCAAAGAGATAAACCCAGACTCCCCATAGTCTTTGCCTTTGAGATTTTGTTCCAGAAATTAGTGTGGTAGTGGGACTAAGGAATCATATAGAAGAAGAAGGGGAGGAAAATTGGAAGTTTAAAGTAAGGTAATTTGGTTTTCGTTTTGGAAATTGCTTGAAGTGATGGACTTTTCTTAGTTTAGCAGGTAAATGTTTGGTTGTACTTTACTCCCTCTCCCTTTTAATGATGGTATGTTTTAAGGAAAAGTTAGTCTGCATTAAACTACTTTTTTTTTTTTTCCCTTAATTTTAACTTTAAAATGTTGTTACCTTTCGTCTTGTGTGATAGCATGAGTCTACAGTATTAAGACTTCACCCACCTAGGAGGATAAAATAATTTTAAATTTGGTATCACCTGAAGCTTGTAGCCCTGTACTAAAATGATGAACAGGGAAGTCCTTCATTTAAAGTGAATAACAAAATTGTTAAACATAAGCAATGATCTTATGCAACGAAAGTTACAGAAAAGGAGAAGGATTATGAGGGTATGAGATCATCCAGTGAGAATAAGCTTTAAAATACTGTTGTTAAGTAGATAAGGAAGCATTTGTGCCCTTTTGGAAAGACTAGGTGAGACCTAATCTGAAATACTGTGTACAACTTCTATCTCACATGTTCCAGAGACATGAATTGAGAGCAGAAGCGATGCTAAGGAGAGCTACAAGAATGACTGTAAGAATGATGAATCAGGGTTGAAAGAAGAGACTGTAAGAGCAGCTTTACTTGGGGCAGTGAAATTGAGAGCTAAAAAACTCTACTGCATGAATGGTGTAGAAAAAGAAGGTATTACCTTACTGTTAAAAGGCCAGATTTTACGCAACAACAATTAAATAGAAAATGATCTTCAGTAAAACCTGACTTGAAATTTAAAAAGGGCGGTTACTTTTAAGAGATGTGAGTTTTTAAAGGAACTTTTTTGTTGGAATACTGGAGGGAAAACTTTAACTTTCTAAGACTGATCTCATTAAATGCGTTAGTTTCTATACTTTATTGGAACAACGGACTAGCCTCATTAATTTTAAACATCTGTACTTTTTGTTGTTATGAAATACATGATTGTAAGGATACATTTTGGAATAAAATATAACAAGGGATATATTTCAAAAGTAGATTGTTTTTAAAAATTACCTGATTTAACTTGCATTTAATTAAAACATGGACACTGAAAAAAACCTAAAGCCTTGTATCCTGCAAGTAGGATGCTTGATGTTTTTCATTGCAAGTGAATGTCATGCACTGTAACAAGTACTATACTGTTGCCTTATAACATGCAGTTAATTGTTGTTCCGTGTGTATCTTTATTCCTAGTGTGGTCTGACCGTGAATAATTACAGGTGATGGAAAGCAGCTGTGATGTACTAAACATACTTTTTTCCCCTTTTATCTTTTCTGTGAGTGGGTAATGTCTATGACTGTCCATGTCCCAGACTGTGAAAGCTATAGTTAAAGTAGCAACTCAAGTTCTATTTAAAATCTGTTTTTATTTACTTACGGGTCTCTTCCATGGAGCTTAAGTCTCTTTTTTTTTTTTTTTTTTTTCTGCCGCTGCTTTTGACAAGGTTGATATTTTTTCTTTGCCTTGTAGTAGCATGCTTCAAAAACATTGTGTCTATCAATGATGCCAAATACAATTTATTTTTTTTTTTATATAGAGACATTTCATCGTGAAAAAAGAGGAATTTCTGTGGCACCATCATAGTCCTTATATACTTATTTTGTTGAGAAACACTCAAGTATTAATGATGCATGTTGTCAACTAAATGAATCCAGCTATTTCTTTCTGTATGCACTTGAGATAATAATTGAAGCATTTGTTTCTGCTTTCTGTGTAGTAATCTACTATATATGACCCGTTGGTCTTTGGTGTCCATTCTTTAAAAAAACAGAGATTTCAGGGGCCAGGCATTTCTTTTGTTTCATGCTAATGGAAGTCTGGATAACTGTTTGAGTAACCTGGTCACCTCAGTCAGAAAGTTTAGTCACCTCTGTCAAATAAAGAGCAAGATAAATTCTTTTTGCATTGATGGAACTTGTACTAAGAATGTCTTATGTACAGAGTCATCCTGCAGATTCCAGGTGCTTTTAATTTTCTGTGTCTTTGTAAAAAGAAAATGATCCATTAATCAAACAGTTATTTATTCTTTCTTACCCAACTTTAAATCTGCCATGGATGCTTCACAATTGTAGCTTACTATATTGTGGATGCACCAGAGTTGCAGCTAATTGATTAACTTAAGTTGGTAGGTAAAGTTAATAGGGTCTCTGATAGGAGAGGATTTACTAAAATGGATGCAATGCAATATACACATATTCTATACATGAAAACTTCAAAGAAAATTGTTATATACAGGTAAAACTTGATCTAGTTGTTCCTGTTCATCTCTGAACATTAAGTATATTTAGTTCAGTTGCCCAGTTTCTTTTTAATCACTGTTTCATAAAGTTTACTTTAAAAGATGACTTCTTTATTGAGTAACTTTTTCTTCTTTTTTTTGTGAGGAACTGTAATGGTTTTGTCTGTGAGTGTTCATATATTTCCTTCTGAATAATATTTTATATTTTGAAATGCATCTGCAGCCAGCCGCTGATTGCTTTCCTACATGGAGACTTTTCTAGCTGAGAGGGTGTTCATCTTAAACAAGTCATGCTGAGTCTTCTGAAGCTTTGTTAGTGAGCAAGAAGTTAAATGGAGAAAGTCCATGCGTATTCCTAACCCATTCCCTTTGAAGTGAGGGAATTTTTACTCATGTTCATGTTACAGAATCTAGTCTAGTTGCAATGATTACCTTGCTGTCTTTAGAAGGAAAGGGTAAGCATTTGTTGTCGTAAAGAGAAAAAAAGAGTAAATTTTAAACAGGCATAGATTTGGTGCTCGGGTTTTGTTTGGGTGTTTTCAATGGAAAAACTTCTGTTTCAGAAAGACATCTTCATCAGGTTTTTTGTTTGATTTGGGGTTGTTTTTGTGTTTTATTTGTTTGTGGGGTTTTTCCTAAAGGCTCTCTTTCACAAATTCAGCTAAAGCTTTGGGCTAAATATAGGTAAGCGATTACTTTATCTGATTATTAGGCTAGTCTGTGCAACAGTGGTGATGATAAATAGCTTCACTTAGTGCCTAGACTGTCCAGCTCAAAGAAAAGTACAGCCTAATTGCAGTGTTCTTTACTGGTTGCCCCTTGTGTTTGTATTTACCTTTTTCATCTCACAAGTGCCACTGACTCACATTTTGTCTTTGTTGTGGGCCTTTGCTTGGTTAATTATATGTCAAAATTGAAACTTCAGAAGCAGAGATGGGTGGCAGGGAATGCATCTCAGTGGAAAACTTGCTTCAAAATTCTGTCTCTTTATTATCAATCCTGTTCAATTGAGTATTTTCCAAGGTATAATAGGGATTTTTTTATGTATTTCTTTAATTAAAACTATTTAATCTCGTTCCTTATTTCTGATTCAAGTCCTTTGGTGTTAGTTGTTGATGTGATTACTTTCTTTGAGGTAACCTGAGTTTCTCCTGCCTACATCCTAATGCTTTGTCTCCTTAGGTTAGAGAGTATCTCGTACAAAACCAACCAGCCAGGGTTATAACTGTTCATTTATGAAAAGGGAACGGCCTATATTGTTGATTACTTAATGAGATGTTCACAGTGTTTGATGGCTGGCTGGCACCCAGCTTCCAGAATATCTTTGACCTGTAGAGTTGAGAAAAGGCAAATCTTACAGGGAGATTTTTAGAAAAGAATTAACTTAAGGTTGAATTTCTTAAATAAGATTGCAAATATCTGGGTTTTTTTTCTTCTGCTACAAGTGTGCGATATATGTTTAGGAATTAATGAATGCCATGGAATTTTGTTTATTTTAGGAAGACATTAAATGAAAAAAGGCTTTTGACCTGATGCACTGGAGCCTTGTGATCTGATTTCTTGAGAGCAACATAGAAGCACACAGAGGTGGAGAGGACAGCTGGTGGATAAAACTAGTGAGAATTGAACTGTTATTTAGATAGTCTAAAGGAACATAATAAAACATCATCTCAGAGCTGATGCCTTTTATAGTAGCACAGTGATGTGTTTAACCTAACCTGTAAAAGCAACTTACATTTGGATTTTGTCTTGGACATGTGAAGAAAGCAAAGCCAGGGCTGAAGCTAATACTGTAAGGTGACTTTGTTACCTGCTTTACTAAACAGGACAGTTTAAGGATAGGAAAAGGAAAGAAGTGCCACATTTTGATCACGTGAACTGGAGCTTTTGGAAAGTCTTCTGGAAGACGTAGTACATGGAATTAGAGCGGAAATTTGTCTGCAGGACACTTCCCATCTGATTGATAAACAATGTTTAGATTTAGGCATAAACAAATCCGTTTTTTAGCTGGCAGCTTGCTATAATTGCACAGCTTAATAGGGTCGTTCTCAGAATAGTCCCATTGTCTGCCGGCGCAGCATGGACTCGACTGAGATGACAGGAAAAAATCTTGGTTCTGTGCACCACAGCAAGACTAAGTCAGATGTTTCCATTCCTGTCTGCTGGAACCAATTTTTTGCAGACTCGGCTTTTAACGTTTTAGTAGTGACTTCTAAGGGCCCGGTATCTAATGTGGTGGCTAGGAGGGTGGTCTGGTTTAGTAGCTGCCTGATGCAGTATCTAACTTCCTGACTGGTATCTTTTTAAAGGGAGAGAGCATCGTTTTGTTGAATAGCTCATTCATTGCTGGGAGGATTATGCCGTGAGAATTAAGAAAAGAAGAGAACTCTTCATGAGATCCAGGCCTTTTGTTTGGGCTAGCGCTATGTATGCTAAAATCAGGGGAAAATATTTGTGAATGTTAACTGTAGTAGAAGAAACCTGGGGAGGTTAAATGTGTACCTAGGCATCAAGGGGTACACTTGCTGATATGTAAAACATCAACTGCAGAGGCACATGTACACATTTTCTTTGTAGCTCAATTATTCATAATGGAAAGGGGAAAACAAACCCAAAACTTTCCTTCTCTTTTCCATCCAGGGGAAAATGCTGCAGATTCTGGAATTTTTGCTTAGCTGTTGTTTTCTCTCTCTGTCCCGCTTTCCCTCACTTCCTTCCTCTTTGTTGTTTTTTTTATCCTTTTTTTTTTCCTTCTCTTCTTTTTTTTNTCTTTTTTTTTTCTTCTTTCTTTTTTTTCCCTTCTCTTTCTTTTTTTTTTTTTTCCTTTTTTTGTCATCTTACAGGATAGGAATAATATAGGTGTTCAACCTATAATTGAAAGTTGAAAGCTTGAGGACAGGATACATGTACAGTAAAGATGTAGCTTTTAACACTTTTTTCTCACAATATTTGTAATTTAAAAAAATAAATAAATCTTATTTTCTCTAGTGAATTCCAGACTTCTCATACAAGGTGGATTATAAAAGCTTTTCTCTCTTCTTTTCAGAATACACGATTGTTTATTAGTCGAAGTAAGAGCTTGCACAATAAGATAATTAAAAATACAGTTAGAACTTGTGTTATCATTGTAGCAATTACTTCTATATCTTAATGCATACAGATTACAAGTACAGATTTCACACTCACGTCTTCCAAGTACTTAATAACTAATTTCAGGCTGTTAATAATTTTAATATGGAAAGACCTGTTCGAGTTTTGAAGTCTTCCTAAATTTTAATGTTGCACTATATGGGTTCTTTTTACTAAGTAGCTTTTCCTATTTACTGCTTTTATGAACTTCTCAGAGTTTTGAATCAGTCACAGGACTCGCATTGATCCATACTTCTGGAAAAAAAAGAGTCCTCCAATGAAAATGGTCTTTTCAAATCTGTTTTGTAGATTGTGGAGCTGGTATGTCAGAGTTGCGTTGGTTTTGGCCAACAAGATTAACGTGAGATTTAATTTGTTAACTTCACTGATACCATGGTTCACAGCATCACAAGGGCAAAATTTTGTGGACAGTAGAGTTATTGTTGAGGGTAAAAAAAGACTGTAAAACTTTGGTTAGGATATGCTAAGTGGAGACTCTAAATCTTGGATGTTAGATAATAGTTTGATTCTGTAATCAGGTTGGTTGGTTGGTTTGTATTTATCCCTGTTAAAGGAGCATTTCTGGTAAGTATGCTTCTGAAAGAGTAGTCATGGAATTTCACAAATGGTTTACAAACAAAGGTGAACTTTAAAGTGGAAGGTTGGGGTATTTAAAGACAATTAAAGGCCTCCTGCTATACATGGATATATGTCTTTTGTGAATTCAGAAATTCATTAGAGGGCATTTAGATGAGTCATTAATTATCTAGGTTGGACAAAAATACTTATGGAAGTGTGTTGCCAGCTAATCAGCATTCATGGCTACATTAATGTTTGGGTACTTGTAACTCTGTTTTTAGGACTCTCAGCACCTGACTGGCACTCATCTTGGGCCAAGTAGGTAGGCTGTTTTTCATTACTGAACTGTGAAAACTTGCCTGGCGAAGAATTGGATAAAGTTTGGAAGGTGATACAGTATGAAATAATCCCACGGGAATCTGATGTCTCCTTTTCCTGTCTAATGCTTTGTATTAAAATAGTGGATTTGGAAGAGCAAATGTCTGGTTTTGTCTATCTCCATGTCTCCCATGTTTCCCTCAACGACTGTTTGTTGGGGGTGGGGTTGGCAAAAAAAGCCCAAATAAGCACTGTCAAACCCCCAAATCCAATATTTATGTAAAATAATGCAGGGAAGATGCAGCTGAGTGTACTCATTTTTTGAGCACGTTCAATATTTTTTGTCTGCTCACTGAGCGTGAGATAGAATTTTCAACTAGCAATTTCAGATAGACTTTCATCTTGCAGAAACCATTTTCTGGCAATTTGGAGCATATACAATACTTGGTTGGGCAAGCCAGAGACGTTGTATCTTGATGTGATGGCTTGTCACTCTGTTAGTTAGCGAGGTGCCCTGTTTGAGGTTGGAGAGTAAAGCACGAGCATGATAAGGAAAAGGTCTTTTGTGTGTGCATGTGTGTGCTCATACACCTGTATGTATAATCACAAATTGAGAAAAAGCAGTCTTTGCCTCTGCTGAATTTATGCCCTTTAAGCTTCCTTGCCAGTTTCTCATTTGGCTCAGCCTGTTCTTTCTGGATTTGTTGGTCTCATCCAAGAGAGAAATATATTTGTCTTCTGAAGAATAAGAAGTTGCTTCAAGGTTCTGTTACGTTTTTACTGCTTTGATTTGTTATAGAAGTACGCAGGTTACCACAAAGTATTACTGTTTAGATTGACTACCATTCATGGCTGAAGAACATCAACATTATGTTTTGAATTTTGATAATGATGATAATTGATGGTATGGTGTAAACGCTCTAGGCCCTGAAGTACAATAAAACTGAGCTTGGTTGCAATTCCAGCATGTGTGCAACTTACTGCAATCGCTTTCTGTCTGACTTGTCATCACTTACTGAAATGAAGATAAAATCTCAACAGTATCGATTCATATCTGAAGGTTTCACATATGCCGAATGCCAGATGAAGGCATTTCATGTTTATTTTACAGTAGGGGAGAAAATTATAGTATGATTTTAAAAATACATAAATTATATGTAAGACAGCACGTAAAAGTTTGGATCGATCTTCCAGACTCTGTTAATTATTCTGAAACATACATGATTTTTATTTCTTACTGAAACAGCAGAGAATAATTCAGTTGTGTTTGTTGCAAAATTCAAGTAGAGAGGCACTGAAGCTATCCAGATCTGTACGGTGGGCCTTTTATGAAAGGTATATCTAAAATGTTGAATTAGATGTTTTTCATTTAATACAGTTAAATAATTTTAATTTACTAAAGATAAACCTTGTTTAGTGTCGTAGATGTTTTTTTTTCCTTTTTAATTGTTTTCTGTTTTCTATGGTATTTAATTTTTTTAAAGGGTTATTTCAAAAGTAGTTCAATTTGGAGGCTAATACAAGTAATATTTACCTTCTATCGTTCTTAGAATTATAGAATTCTTACTCTTTTCAGATTGTGGTTCATGCAAATTTGCTTATCAATAAATTAATATAATACCATATACTACAGAGAAGATCCTATTTTGCCACCTAAAGGTTAAACGCTTTTGTAGGTAATATCTGGATATATTTTTTTGAGAAACTAATGTTAGCACACAAGCACTGAGCATGCATCCTATTACGTCGACATCACAGAAAATAGCTAACACAAAAGAAATGGATTACTGTGTAATTATCGATGATAGTATTTTATACTTTTGTGCAAAAGGCATTGCTTCGTATATACAGTGTCTTCAATTTTGTTGTAGTTAATCTTATTTCAGGATCATTGTTGAGTTCAGGTAGCAGAATCAAAGGTTTTGCTGAGTAGAGGTGATATAAGCGATAAGTATTCTTTGTTATATCTGCCTTTAAATGGGATATAAAAAAATGGTCTGGATATTGGGTGAGAATACATAGGAAAAGCTGAAGGGTTTTGTATTGTGCTATGGAATTCCATCATTCCACTTTCTGAGACTAGGCAAATGTCAAACATCAGATGTTTGACTAAGATCACAGGTTTAACCACTTGCTTGTGATGCTAGCACTCAATAGACTGTCTTCTACACCCTGACAATACTTTAGAAAACATGTGCTTGTTAGACAGAAAAGCCGAATATTTCAAGTCTATTATCTGTTACAAGCTTTGCCCCTTTTATTTAGAGGTAAAGCCGTGGGTTTTTTTCAGGATTTGGAAAGTACATTCTTTCAAGTCCAAAAAAATATTTTCTGAGTTCAAATATTTGAAGAGACATTAGTTTTGTCTTCTGCCAGCTGCCCATTTCAAATGAGCCAGAACAAAACAACTTCCTTTTAGCCAGATCATTACAAGCTTGCCTTGGTTTTGAACTGGACAGTGTCTTTTTTTTATTATTTTTTTTCTTTTTGCCGTAAACAGTCTCCTTTTTGCCGTAAACAGTCTCCTTTCTGCCTGTGGACATTGCCAAGATGTAATCACTACTGAATATGGCAAGTTTTTGCACAAATGCGAGTTACTTTTATCTTGCTTGACATCCTGCCCTTTGTCCTTGGCTTGCTGAAATTATCTTGGTTTCTTCTGTGTTGGTATGCTTTTCCTTTGTCTGTTTGTAGCTCTTGACATGCATACCTCCTGAGAAGGCAATCTAAAAGTGAGTTTTTTACTGCCTCCAATCCAGTAAATCTAAAACTGATTCAATACCTGTAATAACTAGAATAATGTCATCTGTGATGTATTGCTGGTTTCAAATCTTCTTGTTCATTCTTTGTGTCTAACTAAGAACATAGTTGATAAAATGACAGCCTGGGAAATTCGCTTTTTAATAAGATTTGTCTGTTGATTTCCTCAGTTTGAGTTTTATTCATTCACCTCTATTTATACAAATCCAAAATTTCTCAGAAGTCTGCAGACAGTGATTGCAACTCTCTTGAGTGAGAGGCATCACAATCTGCAGCCCTTCATCAATCTCTTCCTGCCATTCACCAGGCGGAGTGGTCATCTTCAGTGATGGGTGACACACGGCTCTTCCAAGTGAGCCCTGCAGCCCTGGAGAACAGTTAGAGCACCTGGGCTTAGTAGCCATTATATTTTCCCCACAACAAGCCTACTGCAGCAGACTTCCTTTAGGTTAGTATGAGAGTCATCGGACTTCGATGTTAGTGAAATATATCATTTTCCTTCCTCAGAGAAGTAAGCAGCAACGTTCAAAAGTATTTCACGTTTATTTTTATCAGGGCTTTACTGGAGTGATGCTTTCAAATGCACAAGTGGAGGCTGCACGTACTTACCTACTGGTTTGAACAAAAGATCCCCTTTTACCTTAGAAAATCTTCCCATGTGACTGGCCAGTTGGGAAAATACGTTTTAATTAAACACTAACAATTAAAAATAACTTTATATTTTGAACATAGGCAATGTGAAGTGTTGAGCAGATAGCTGTGGAAATCAGTATCATCTTTACAGACTACTTTTCACACTGCTAGTTTTCTTAAGGTGGCTGAATAAAATCATTTAATTACTGTCAGATGTAGATCTCAAAAGACTTACTTAGTTGTACTTTCCTGCTGTTTTCATACTCCATATAAATCCCAGAAATGCAGAATACACTACTGTCATCGAACGTAGAGAGTACTACTGCCTCTAATACAAGTTGGGACAACTTTATTAGTTGTAGAGATATTTATTATAAATCCTGGTTTCAGAGAGAGGATTCTTGAGCAAAAGATCAAAACTCAGGTTCCCCTTCTGACTTCCAAGCAGTACTTATTCTGAACATTAGAAAGAGAGAATATAGCTACTGCTATCTTCTTTTCTTCTGGGACCCTGTTTCTGCACTTAGGATGAAGGAGGTTCAGTGGAGCCTGCAAGCCTGTTCAATGCAAGTCACAATGTGAGGTATGTAGTAGCAAATCATGTGTTGAAGGCTTTCTTCTTTAACAGCTTTCCATTTAGACAGCTATTGTGAGTGAATGCTGGCAGTTGGTTTCGTTTCAGCAAGATGAGACAATAAGGATAAGTCATGTTGTGAATTTTTCGTAATCCTCCCAGTGTGTGTGTAGGAGAAACGAACCCCAAAGTTCAAGCCCCTTTCTCCATTTGAAGTTGTATTATTAAAATTTGCTTGGGGAAAAGCAATTTAATAAAATGTTGTTCAAAAGGTAATGTATTTTCCATAATAAAAACGAGAGAGCAGTAATACATCTTTTAAAGAGAATTGGTTATTTGTTAGCTCAGTGACAGTGTATAATTGTTTCATTCAAATACGCACTTGCATGTTCTTCCCTTGTTGCACTTCATAAGATACTAGGGTTTGTTTTCCCTCTGGCAAACTGCTAAAGCGCAAGCAATTTTTGGCTTGAAAAACCAACGAAACAATCATCAAATCTGAGTTCATGAGAAGGTAAGCTACTTACTGGCACACATTGCAAATTATGTTTGCCTTCTCAATCTCTATTTTGAATACTGTGGATTTATTAACTATGCATGTTTGGAAGGATTTTACTTAGTGTAGTATTTCTGCATTTAAGTAGTAGATTAAGTGGAAAATGAGTCATTAAACATTATTAACATTTAATTTCTGCCAGGTAGAGACACATTTGAAAAAAACATTGTACTTCCCATGCAAGTAGAAGTGAATCAAAGGAAGGATGATCTACTGGGTTATGTTTAGAATAGTTTACTGTGGTGAATGGCAGTCCTTCAGGACAGATGTAGTGGCTTGTAATGAAACTTTATCTTGATCTTTTCTTTATTCTTCCTTATGAAACCTGTATAAACACTTGGTTTTCATATAAATGAAACTTGCAGAACTGAATACTAACATGAATGAGTATTTTATAAAACTTAAAGTGATTATTATCCTTGGTTAGATTGATCCTGTTACTTTTTGCTTTGATAATTGAAAACAACAACCTAAGAAAATAATCTCTTTTATTATCATTAGTATCTTGTATTGGATAATCTTTAACATTTATTTCCCCTCTGCTTTTGTTTGATTGCACTACTAAATTTTTTTTCTTTTTCATTTTAATACAGTAGTGTAGGTCAATTTATAAATAGATGTGGGTTTTTGTAAAATGATGACACATCTGGAGCTGTGTTAAAAATAGTTTATTTCATTGCCAGTATGATAAACATACAGACATGGAATTTTTGTCAAAGTTCAACATTTGATTTCATGCTTCCTGTCATTATAAACTTCTGAATGTAACATATCAAGTGTACCTTTGAGGTATCAAGAGATATTTCTTAAGAAATAATTTCTAGATATTTTTCAGAGTAATTTATTATTAAAGTATTATTACCATGTCTGGTCTTATTCCTGCCAATCTTGATATTGCCAAATGATGAGAATTTTGGAAACAAAATTATTGTAGTTGTATAAAGAGCATATATTTCATATAACCCCCAGGAGTTAATACTTTCTTACTGTAACAGTATTTGGCTGAACATTATGAAATATTCATTCCTGGAGAACTCAGGAGTCGGCATCTGATTAGAAGGACTCTTAAGTCTGAAAATATATTAAAAGCTGTTGAGTGTTTGATCTGTTAGCACTTAGTAGGTCAAAGACGTTCAGGGGTCAGTGCACTTCCACAGATAAAGACATCAGAGTAACCAGGGGGGTTGCATAAATTATTATTTCTACAGTAGTCCTGCTGGAGGATTAATAGGTTAGCTTTATCAGTGTTGTTTAACAGCTTTTACGGCAGATGACTGAACTTCTTCCACTGTTTATTTAGGTGGTGGAGTTTTTTTCATTTTGTTATAAGTGTTCTCCCAAGTTATGGTGAGTGAAAGGGATGTTTTGTTCTGTAAATCCTATTATGAACCTTGCCCTTTCCGCTTTCTCCATTTGGAAACATTTTGTGACATTTAATGAGCTTGAGCACTGGATGGAAGATTTAGGACTCTGCTCTACATGCTGCTGGGTTTGCAACAAGCAACGCAGATAAAAAAAGAAAGTAAGTTGTACTGAATTAGAGGGTTTGCCACAGGTCTTGCCACAACTTTCATATCGGCCTGTGGAGAACACGTGGCTGTTAATGTTTCATGCCTGTAAGCAGCAGAATAAAGTCAAGCAATCTGTTTTATTCTGGTAGTACTCAATCACTCAGCTACGTGTATAGCTTGTTGCGCAGGATTTCAATTCTGCCTATATTCAGTGATTTTTAGGACACACAAGTTGGGCATCTTTCCCTTCTTGAACTGTGTCTTTTTTCCCCCTTTATTTTCTGTCTTTCTGTCTGTCTTTCCTGAAAGCGAATACTCTGTATTCAGAACAGCAGAAATGGCCTGATGTTGTTTGTGTGAAATGCCAAATTAAAGAGGGAGACAAGCAATTAGTAGGCTGGAACTGTTTACTGATATTTATGGGTTCTCAGATGCCATTTGTTGTACCAGAGCAATCACAGCTGAAAGATACGTGTGGGATATACAGTGTGTAGCATGATGTTATGCCAGTTCAGCTTTTGCACGTCTGGCAGAAAAGCTGCAATGATCTGTTGCCAAAATGCTAACAAGGGCCTATGTGTATATCTTTTCCACTGAAATATTTTCTGAATTGCTAGCGATCCATGTGGCAGGCGCTGATTTCAGAATGCTTTGTTCATGCAAAATCTACTAAATCACAGTCTAAATTCCAAAGTCGTATACTCCATCATCCCTCACTGCTCTTTCATCATCTCAGCAAATGTAAATATTGCAACATTTCTTTCTAACCAGCTCCTGAATGGAGGAGGAGTCCTCCAGGCAATCATGGAGTTAGTCTTGAAGTTGCTGTGCACGCTTCTGTGAGAGCGTGTGATTTGACTTCTGATATTTTGTGTAAAATCACTGATCTGTAACCGAGTGGAACCTTTCAGTGGTGGGATAAATGACCTCTGTTCCTTTTGAACCTTAGAAGACTGGAGGTCTTTCCTGGAGAGCAAGGCCCACTTCATGCTGGTAGGCCAGATTGCTTTTGTAGCAGTTCCATTGTACTTTTATGCAACATAAAGGCACCTTCAGGTTTAAACAATTACACCATTATGCAAGATTCATGTGCAAAATTATAATCTTATGAAATATCTTTTTACGGAAAATAATTACCAGTAATTCAAGATAGAGCCTAATACTTTGTAGACACACGAGGTGCTTTGCATATGAAATTGTTACGTATTATGGCAAAGTCTACCCTGATGTGTTCTGCAATGGAGATGTGTCCGAAAACCGGCTGGAGGAGCAGGTTTTTTGACCACTTTCAGTTTTCTACTCCTTTTTAACATGAAACAAATAGTTTCCCAGTGGGTGAAAGTTTTGCTTCATTAATCCTTGGCAAAACTCCACAAAGCAGTTGTAGGAGAGAGTGTCTTCCAGGAGAAACTATCACAAATGTCAAGTAAAATATATGCCCTCCCCTTCTACTTGGGATGTTAACTCTCCTGTTGTGTCTTTCCACCCCTCCTGCTCTCTCTTATATATGCATATAAAAGAAGAGTATGTTGTCAACTGTCATTTGTTTCCTGAAGTATTTTTTGCCTGGTTTATTTTGGTGCTCGCTATACGCTGCTGCTGGAATGACAGCGTAGTAACTCTGAGATGATGAACTGCAGGACGGCTCTCTGGCAGTTGTTGCTGTTCTGAGCTCTAATGCGTTTTCTACTTGCTTTGATGCTTCGGAAGTCATATGTTTTCAAAATTGACAGATACAGAGAATCAAATTTTATATTCTAATTAGAGATAAGAGCAGTGCTGAGGTCCTTTTGGACAATAGCCATGCCACGCTTTAATGAAAGTGTTATAACTTTCACTTAACGACCTTTTCAAATCAGTACGACCACCTTCCTGCAGGCAATAAATGTAAGCCAGAAAGCTCAATTGCTATTACTCTGAGCTGCAAATTCTAAAAATTTAAAATGTTCTACTCTTATGTAGGAGAGTACTCAGATATCTGTGTTATTCTCAACTATGTTCAGTTTGATTTGGATTGGTTTTAAAATTTTACGGGTTAATCACATTAGTGTGCTCTTTGGGAGGGAGAAGACATGGCTTCTAATTTATGTGTGCTTGTCTCACAGCCAAAGAGAAAATTGGCCTTTGGTCTTTTGTCAAGAACAGATAGCTCTTCTGCTTTCTTCTGCCTGTCTTCAGTCCCCTGTCTGCTGTGGAGGAAGAGGTGACATTCTAGTCCTGTGGTTTCTTTTAATGTCTGTTACCTGATTTCTAAACATGTTTCCTGTCGTTTTCTCTAGGTCTTTTTAGTGGTCATCCCATTTTCTTTGAAAGATTTACTTTCCCTCCATGCCTTTTCCTTGTGTTCCACTGAACCACGCTCCATTTTGCCCTATCTTTCTCCATCCCCGTTATTACTATTTACATTTGCAGCCGTTTGCCTCACAGTCTATGAATGCTTCATTAAAAAGGTTTAAAAAATCTGGTTTGCCTTCTCTTTCCCTTGGTATACACACAATTTCATGACGACTTCAGTCTTTACTTCTTTCAAATACAATTTCTGCTCTATGATTATTTATGACTGGTCTGTAATTAAAAACGACATAATTTTTGGATTTTAATACTAAAAATAAAACCTCCAAGATATAAAATCCCTTAAATACCTTAGGTTAATGCTGTGTACATTTTTTTGTGAAACTAAAATATATGGGTTGGATTATTTTACAAGTGAGAAGTATAATAAGCTTTGCTAAGCAATGCAGGTTCTATCTTCTTATCTGGTTTAGTTGTGCAGTTAATTATGAGAGATGGTCAGACTTGTTTTGCTGAAATATTCCCGTACTGTTTCACTTATCTTTTCTGTTTGCTCCAAGTGGTTGTTCCACCTGTCTGCCCCATAGTGCCTCATCAGGCTGAGTTTCAGCTGAGAGGCGAAATAGTCAGAGCATGTCCAAATTCAGTTTTGCTTCTGCAATAATATTTTTTAATGTTTACAGATGTTCTTTAAGAACACTAACATTTTTGTTAATTAAAACATTCTTAAGATGACAGTGGTTTTGTGTTACTGACGTGAGTGTTCCATTTAAATTAACCATTAGGACTTGTGTACCACCTTTGTTAGTTGTGCATTATAAATTACTCTTTGCCTTGTTCAAGGCAATGTAGTTGTTTAATTTGTGGATCTGTGAGATCCAAGATCTGTAGCTATCAGAAGAGAGTTCCTGGATGGAAAAAGAACCTTCCTCTAAATAACAAAGGGGTAAACTTTGGTTTTCAAGAGCTGGCTGTGAGTTGATATTCCAGGTTGGAACAGTTGACTGCCTTAGCCTTGTGGGCCAGCTGCTGGCACTGCTTTGGTTTAGCGTTGTATCAGTGCCTAGTCTTATCAGGCTGAGAAGTAGCAAAGCATTTCTGATTGTTCAGCTGGTTTTCTTGTTTGAACTTAAAGGATGTGTGACCATTCTGTCAAATTTCAGTCTGCGTTGAAGCATTGATCATCATTTCTGTATGTAGCCAAAAGCAGCCATGGTTTCCATGTCTGTGGTGTTATTATCTGAAACCAAGAAAAGAAGTGATAGACCTTCTAAATATTTTAAATGAAAACTGCACTAAAAAAAGTTTAATAAATGTAACTTTAAAAAACTGGAATACAGAATTTAATTCTGTTTCAGAGTTTTAAGTACATATTACAAAATTAAAATACAAATCTTAGCTTCATACAATGGGAAATAAAGTGCAACACTGGAACCTGTTTCTAGTGCATAAATCTTTCCAGGATTGAGGTCTAAAAATACATACAAATGATGACAGTGATAAATGCTTTTGAAATTGCAGGCAGGTTATGAAATAAGTGTAGGCTGTGTGATTAAAATTCATTGTTGATTGAAATTAATGATAGTTTTATTATCTTTGTTGAAAGCATGCAGTTTATTTCCTTAGACGATGATAAACTTTTGGTTGTAAATGATTGACTAGAAAATGCTCATTTACAGGCTTTCATTTAATAGCTGCAACCATTGTCAGAGGATTATTGAAATGAAGGCAAGTAAAATGAGATTGTAAGACTTAAAATACTAGCGTTTTCCAGAGTTGAAGTCAGGGACCGGAGCTGTCGAATTGCCATTCATGTTGGTGACTTTTGGATCACTTATAGATGTATTCTTCTCTCAGAATTCATTAGGTTGTTCTCTTATTGGTGTGTTGAAAAATATTTACTGTATCATTTACAGTGTTAATGATGTTTAAAAAATTGTCTAAGTAGGGGAAAAAAATGAAAAGGAAACAATCAGAGTGCTAATGAATGTGATTTAATTGGAAATTATTGAGTCAGCCAAATACATTTTGAGTGGAAAACTATGTTTTGATAAATGATCTTTTCAACCTTTCTTAAAACACACTAAAACATTTACCTTAAATATAAATGTGATGTAGTTCTAAATAAGAACTTGAAATGGCTTCAGGAGTGGCTGCAAATTGGTAGAAAGCATTAAGAAGTTTGACTGCTAATAGAAGTGGTGTTCCATTTGCCAGCTTCTTGCACCAAATCAAAATACGTCACTGATTTGCAGGAAGGCTGTTTTGACCGTGGGAATAGGCTTTAGACTCATGTTATATATAATGCAGAACATTTGTGACGTAATTGTAGTATTTATAAGAAATGCTTAGTTATGAAAGAAATATGCATGGTTAATGTTGTAGCTTTTGGTGTAGAACTTATTAGAGGGGCGAAAAAAAAAATAGTTACATATACCAGATGTTAATCAGTAAGATTATCTTGAATTTTGTTCTTTATGTAACTTTGTCTTGGAGACTGCATTTTTTTAAACGTCTGGTATTTCAGATGGATTCCGTGTGGCCTGGAAATGGAGTTGGGACTCCATGTGCTTTTGTAAAGTGCTTAGGGTTAGCAGATTTTGTATGAACACAAGCAAAAATACAATGAAGTCAAAATGTGTATACCACCTTTAGTACTGACTTTGAGTACTTCATTATTAGTTTAACTGCAATCTACATGAGTTTATTACAGGGACTGTTATTTTAATGAATTCTCATAGAAGCGAAACATTGAGATCATCCACTTGAAGAACAGTCTGCTTGGTCTGGATAAAAAAATGTAATTTTATAGGGAGATATTCTACTCTTTTATAGGGAGTAGACAAAATTGGAGACTGTAACCATATGCAGAGCCCAGTATCCTTGTCATGCTAGTTGTTAGGTTTGGCGTCTTGCATTGAGCAGATCCTTGTTCGGCACTTCATAGGTTTTAGGCAGTATTTATCTTTGCACACTGAGGGTGAGAAGAGAAGGAGCTTTCAGCTGCTTTCCCATAGCAAAGCCTCTTGAGAAATAAAGAAGGAAGACAAAGTTTTGTGTCAGCTATTCATCTCCATCTCCCAGTCCATGACTGTTTTTCCCCTAGTTTCAAATTTTTGGTCATGGTTGCCCACAGTAACAACAGATTTTAGGTTGTACTTTTCCATAAATAATGGTGTTTCCTGACTTTCTTAGTGCTTGGATTTATTTTCCAACATTTGACTCAGCAGTAGTGTGGTATTGGCATAATTATTTATGGTTTTACTGCTGCTCACAAGTTTCTTTAAAAGTAATAGCCAAACTTGAATATTTCTCTTCATAGAGAGAATGCTTACAGATTATGTGCTGTAGCTGCTGCTGATGTCACAATTTTAATTAATATCCTGCTTACGTTTACCAAAGTAGAATCTAAGAAGTATTTTAAAATAATGACTTAAATTGTGCAGGTGATGTCTAAGACACAGATCTACAAAATTTCAACAGAATTTTTGTTCTTAACTCAAAGATTTTAAAAAAGGCTCTGTCAAGTTTCTGGTAGCCCATGCTTCTGTTAATTGTCTGGTTCTTTATTATTGTGTGGACTTGCAATTAGCACTATCCCAGATAAGGTAAGCATCACATTCTGAATTCATGCTTGCAACTACTTGGGAGACATGAATGAAATGCTGCTATGCTGTCTCAAAAGCTTCCTAGTGTTATCTCCTTTATGTGTGAAAGGTTCTAAAGGATTTTGTTTTAAAAAAAAATGTTGAAAAGAGATGATTTAGTAATAATGTAATAGATTAATGTTAATAGATTTAAATAAGGACTGAAAATAGAAGAATATTTCTTGGTATTTCTTCCAGTGCTTCCACTGAAGTCATGGAGACTTTGTTTTGAATTGCAAAGTGTTCTTAATGAGATGTGGTAGTCAACTGTTGGCTATATTCCAAAAGTCAATTCTGAAGAAGAGGTAATGTAATTTTCTGGAGGCATTCCTAAGTGAAAATATTGCACTTAATGTTCAGTAACATTCGTTTAATCATCAGCCACCTGGAAATATCTGATGCTACCCTAGATTTTTAGAATGAATATGAACCTGAGTTCTAGTAAAGCAGAATAATGTCAATGGTAACTTTTTTAAACCTGCTTCACTTCTGGACATTTAAGGGGTAGTCTTTCAATGCTGAATGTTCAAAGGGGTTATTCTAGCCCTCTGAATCAAAAGACTTTGTTTAGATATAGTTACTCCTCATCTGAGATTTGCAGCTGTGTCTGGATGTAAAATACAGTGTATAATACTGAAAAATGATTGTTCTATAAAATTGCCTCAAATGTCTGTGCACCATAACAGTGTTCTGTAAATTCATCCCTGGCTGGGCAGAAATACAAGTGATGAGAACCAAGTCTGGCTGCTACTGGAAACTTTAGTTTTTAACTAAATACAAAACTATGGTAGAGCAGCAGTCTTCCATAGGAAGACTGAAGAACTGTTGGGTGTGATCTACTCTGCAATCATTTTTTCCGTTGCATGGTAGCCCTTTGTAGTTGTTTTGTTTTTGTTTTTTTTTTTTTTTTGAAGACCAGTCTTGCTCCAGAGGAGTTATCTCATGAGCGGTGTATGCTGTAGCTGGATCCTATGGGAGGGAAATCAAGCTCTCACAGACTTCCTCACCTTCATCTTTGTCGGGGCCAGGTGTTCTCTGAGTCTCCCCATGTTCCAGAGCTCTACTCTGTCTTCTGTGACGTTGTCTTTTGATTCTGGCTGTAGCTAGTGCTTCATAATCTCTGCATAGATGTTTGCACCATTTGCTACATATAACAACTGAAATAAGTTATGTGGTACTTATTTACAGACTACTGCAGGTGGTGAATTTGCTTCAGTGGAGGCTTTGTCTTTTGCACCAGCAGTATTGATACAGAAAGCTTGGAAAGCCTGAAGTGAAAAAGTCCAAAATATGGGACCCAGTTGCTAGCTAGAAAAAAACTTACTTCTTAAGATTTGAAAGAAATTCTAGATGAACATTAGCCAATTATTGACTTAATTAGGTCCAGAATCCTGCTATAAATTAAATGATATTTGCCTCCTATGGTCACATTTCTCAGGAAGATTGTGCTTTTTTTTCCTGTCTACTTCTTTAAACTTAAAATTGGAGAATGTATCTGAAATCCATTTTCCAAATACAGGCTAATTAAAACCAGCAACATTAAAATTAATCACTTCCCACACTGCAGAAACAAAGGCTTCAAGCATTTGCACCTGCCATTTGAAAGTATGTAATAATTATTTGTCACTAACTTCTCTGTGAAGTTCCTTTCTTGTGCATCTGCAATAAAATGTGCAAAATCCTTTTGTAGACACAATGATTCTGCCTTTTTTTTTTTAAAAGAACATAATTTAGTAACAGGAAACAACAACAAAAAAAGTTAGTTTGTTTTACAGCCTGCTTTATGGAGAAAAACATGATTGAATTAATTTCAGCCCAGACAGATATCTTTTGTGTTTTTTGAAGAGGATGATTTTTGAAGAGGGCATTTATTTTTTGACAGAGGCTTGGTTGCTGACTGTTGTGGGTTAACCCCAGTAGGTACACAGCCACTCACCCAGTCCCCGTGCTTTGATTGAGGAGAAAATCAGAAGCGTCAAAGTGAGAAAACTCGTGGGTTGAGATAAAGACAATTTAATAGATAAAGCAAAAACTGAGTGTACAAGGAAAGCAAAATTAGGAATTCATTCACTGCTTGCCACTGGCAGGCAGATTTCAGCCATCCCCAGGAGAGCAGGGCTCCATCACACGTAATTCTGACTTGGGAAGACAAACACCATCACTAGCAATGTCCCCATTTCCTCCTTCTCCCCCAGCTTTTATTGCTGACCACAACACCATATGGTCTGGGGCATCTCTTTGGGTCAGTTGGGGTCAGCTGTCCCCACTGTGTCCCCTCCTAACCTCTTGTGCTCCCCCAGCTGGCTCGCTGGTGGGGCAGGGTGAGGAGCAGAAAAGGCATTGATGCTGTGCAAGTGCTGCTCAGCAATAGCTAAAACATCCTAGTGTTACCAACACTGCTTCCAATACAAACCCAAAACATAGCACGGTGCAAGCTACTATGGAGAAAGTTAATTCCATTCCAGCCAAAAGCAGTACATTGACAAAGAATACAAGATGACAGAAGGCGGATTCCCAAAGTTGCTCTGTTCGTGTTCAAACACCTAAATTGAACTGACGTCACCGGTTTTGTTATTATTTTATGTCCAGCAGTTTGCATTGTTCTCAGTTGGTCACTGAAATCTTTTTATAAGCTGAGCCTGAAAACTTGAATTTGAATTTCTAGTTTGGTGCTTTCCTCTGTGCTTTAAAGTTATTTCTGTTTCAGCATCAAAGTACTTTCAGTTAAAATAATATGAATTTTGTGTTGGCTGAATAGAATTGAAAACTTTAAAAACAACTGTAACTGTGCGCTGATTTTGCTTTAAACTGGTAAACTGGTATTCGCTTGTAGATAAATTCTGAAATTAGCAGTGTTGTTGCAATTACATGTGTGGAATAGTGTGCTCATTATAATCCATATTTATGGTTTTTCTCTCCCCCAATGCTCAACTTTTTCATGAGGGTCCTGAGGGGAATGTACAGTATCACACAACCACTTGTGAGTTGAGGGCTCAGCAACTGCTAAAATAGTGATCTTAAAGTTCTCCATTCCTTTCCTCTGAAGTTATTATTGCTGGTTGTTTTTTGTTTGTTTTTTTTTCTTTTTTTAAAATGTGCTTCATATCATACTTGCTCATGATATCTGCCTAGATCAACATTTAATGGCATTTTTTCTAACATTCTACAAGAAGCTTTTATAATTATTTCACATCTGTGCTGCTGTTTATCTATTAAAAAAATTGTGGGGTTACAAACACAAGTCTGGTCATTTTAAAATTAGATAATAGTACTGAGTCACACCAATGGCACTTTCATGTGGAGGTGGTAATTCAGTATGTAACAGAACCCAGTTTCCCTAAAATCAGACTGCTTCTATTTTCAGAGCTAAAAGCCTAGTGTTTGATTAATTATTTTGGTGTTGGTTTTTTTTTTTTTTTTCTCATTCTATGTAAGGACTGTTTTTATTAATGCACTCTTCAAACTGAGAGACAAAACATTATCGCTTTCTTGATTGTTATAGTATTATAGTAAGTGTTGAGATCTGAGAGGACCAGCTGTAGCAGCTGTGTTCCCCCTTGAATCTGGAAGCTAAAGAACTTTCATCTCTGTTGCTGTCTCAGCTGCCGGTCTCGGGCTGTGGCCTTCCCATAACTCATACCAATTTCAAAGCAGTGTAAGTAACCTCATTGGAATGCTTTTGGAAAAACCACAGGAAGATTATTTTCTTCTTCTTTTTTAAATAGTGCCTGTCCATTTTAAATGAATGTTTCCATTTTAAGATAATCTATGCATGAAGTCTGTCGTTAACTGACAGCTCCATCCTACAGCCAGGTTAGGAATTTTATTGCTGTTTTCTTAAGTGAGGAAGAAAATGCAGTGATGCCAGCACGACACATGGCACGTAAGGACTGAGTTTAAGAGGCTTGTTTAAATCTTTTTGATAGTTGCATATAAGGGTATTCCCTTTGAATCAGGCTGCACACAATTGCATTTCAGACCAGTTTTGCCATAAAGAGAAGATAACGTCCCTGAAAGACATACGAATCACCTATAAGTTACTTTGAGACAATGGGCAGAAATACATTAAACAATAGCAAAGCAGTGGGAGGAGAGCTTTTGAGACCTCATGGTAAGACCATGCACTTACATGGGAGTTACTCGCTTCTTGATGTTTCTGACCTCAGAGAGAACCTAAGACTTTTTAACCTTTCTCGACTGACTCCAGCGAAGTGTGAAATAATAATAATATGGGTCTTTCCAGGAAGGGACAAATTCCTGCTGCTGACCTTCATCAAAACTGAGAGAAAAGCATTTGTCTTTTCTTCTGAATCCTGTGATTGCCGAGGTGACAAAATACAGGAGAAAGCCTCTCTCTCCCCGGCAGTGTAGCGACAAAGTGACTTGCAGTCTTGCTGATAGGAATCTGTCAATAGGCAAGAAGCTGAATGATAGCTAATCAGAATGCTAAGTTGGTAGCAAAAAATTGTTGAAACTAATAAAACTTTAATAGATCAAAAGAAATTATCAGACAAGGCAATGCCTTTCTGAATGCATTCACAAAGTAAACACTGGAAATCCCAGTCACAGAATTTGTATCGATGAAAGAACCAGCAATGACTCTCTGAAGGTTATATAATTAAATGTTTTATGGTTTAATTTTGTCTAATAATTTGCAGCAATTTATCTCAAGATGGGATCTACATGAATTAGCTGTATCTTTTCAGGGTAGACAATGAACACGTTTCTGTCTTACAAAGGACAGTCAAAGCTGCTGTCAATTCATTGAGACACTTCTGTTTTCAAAGTGAATTCTGTCTTCTAGCCTAACCCTGATGTTTCTTTGTTTGACCTGGCTCAGAGCACTGCTTTGGGGTGGGATGACCAAAGTATTATATTAAACGTTACATATAAATACACAGTAAACATTAGTGGGGTACGCAGAAACCCCACATCCCTTCCATACAGGTTCAGCTGGTATTGCTCCAGTCATCACTTCTTGTGTAATTGCAGCTGCATCCCCTTGCTAGCAGCTCCTTTCAGATGCATAAAATTTCTCTTAAGCAGATAGCAAAAGCATGCTTGAGTGGCAGACTGTCACTGCTGACTTTCGCTTTCTGGCTATTGACCCAATTAGTAGTCTCATGGTGAATTCCAAATTAAATGGTATTTTACAGCACCGGCACGGTGCTAGTAATCACTCTCTTAGGCCAGCAGGGAAAGGCATCATCCTCTTAATTTCTGGTGTCAGGGGAACTTTTAGAGTTTATGGATGATGATTTCTGTCTCTCTCTCATTTATGACTGGTAACTGAATGATTTATACTTTATCATTTCATCTTCCTGTTCAGTAGAGGACTAATACAGGAAAAGTATATTTGGGGGGTGTAGAAAACCGGACGAATCTAAGCGTGAGGTTTCATTACTATTCTTTGAACCTTCTAAATGATTTGACCTTTATCCATAAAGCGATCGCTGTGGTCAACAAAGGCTAGTATTGATTTACAGCACAGCTAACCTGTCAATTCTAAGCTCAGCCTTTGACCTTTTGTTTTGTTGCTGGAAAAATTACGGTACATGCCTGAGTCATACTGTTTAATAGGGTGGGTGGTTTTGTTTTCTTTTTTACTATATTCAAAAGGCCAAAAGGCTCATTTTAAATAAATCAGGCAGTTTAATAATCTAGGTGGCAGGAGAAAGCAAATTGTCCATAATTAAGAAGTTCAGAAAACTTCTGACTGCCAGAAATATTTCTCAGAATTAAACAATGAGGTTTTTAGGAGACAGCAAATGTGAGTGTCTCTCAATGGGTAGCTGCCTTCTGTTATCACATGCATTTTTCTTCCTCCATGTTTGTCTTTTAACTCACATCTGTACCAAATGGGAAAAAAAAAAAAAAGTGGTAGACAGGATCCTGATTGTTGCATCGTTCATGTTTTAAGCTTCCTCCTTTTTAATCTTGCTCTCAAACAGAACAGGACTGAAAGAGTCTTGTTTCCTTCCCACTTCTTCATAGGTAAAGTATATGTTTGTCCTCTTCTCTAGAGCAAGGCATACCTCTTCACAGCAACTTTAACCTCAAACACATGAAAGATGCGTTGT
>VXBW01000693.1:1159109-1176287 GCA_013400375.1 Thinocorus orbignyianus | reverse complement strand
TTTTTTTTTTTTTTTTGCCAGGATGTCAGGAAGATAGTGTTTACATTGTTCAGTAATATGGCTTATGTAAGTTAAACGTGCTGACTGACCGTTTAATTGTGCAGATGGCTTCTTTTCTTTGGTTCGTCTTTATTTGGTTTGTTTGAAATTGTTTGTAAAAATCAGTTAATGGAACTAATCTGAATGAATTATAGTCGTTGCCCATGTGCCCCCTCTCCCACATCTCCCAGCCCCAAAAAAGTGGTTTTGTAGATTGAATACTAATCCTTTATTTTTGCAAAGTAGGTTACAGTATTATCGTTGAGGGTATATGGATATATAGCATTATGCATTTTATAGTCATCACAGTCTAAAAACTTACTAACGTTTGGTTTATGATTTTAGTCTAGCATTCCACATTCACTAATGGAAAGTACTTCTATATTAAAATGTGAATAAAATTTCGAGGGAATGCAAAATGGAGCCAAACATCGTTTGGAGGAAAATTTAACTTTTGTATTTTGAAGAGAACATAATTGGAGCTTAGAGAAGGCAAACCCCTTAACAGTTAGGGTTCGTAACTAGGTTATGTTTTCTGCTTCTGAAACAATAGAAAACAGAACTGTCCCTTATCCCTGCCAGACACTGCTTGGAGTTTACATTGCTTCAGAAAAGCAAAAGGATTTACAATGAGGAAAAGATTTTTTTAGCTGGATGGCAAACTCTTGGTACATGTCACAGGGAGCTGCTAATACCTTCGGGTCTCTGAAGCAAAGAATTTTCTTTTTATTGAACAATGATTCTGTGATTAATGCAGTTGTGCGAATATCTGGGCATCCTCCTTGTCCATCCATAGATGCAGATATCTTTGGAGCTTCATTTTCATCTAGAACTCAGGCTAAGTCTGTGTGATAGGGAATTAGATATGCTTGCAGGAACACACAGCTGTATCAAAGAATTTGTCAATACTAACCTCCTTTTAATGATCATTCACTCTGAATTCCAAATTCAAATTGATGCTTGGATCTTGTTTCCATGACTACAGTTGCAGTTCTCTGAGATGGGTAATATTTGATGTCTATTTATGTCAGCAATCCATGTACTAGAAATATGTAGATAGGTAGAAATTAATATTGTTTTAGATTCTCCTTTATGCAAAGACTGGAACAGCATATCATGACAACCCACCATGTAACTAGCAGACATGATGCTAGAAGACAATGTGAGGATATGTAGTTCTGTACAGTATTAATATACTGAACGGAGTCATATCTAGACTTGGCTGATTTGGTTAGGCAGGCAAACTCCCTCGTTCTACTTACCCCGGGGAAAACAGATGCCAATGCAGAGGAAGGGCTTTAATAATAGCAGTAGATTTGCCATCTGTCACCTTGCTGGACAAATAATCAAGGATTAAAGATTTAACGCCTGAGAGAGCTTGCTTTTCTTTTCTTTTTTTTTTTTTTTTTTTTTTATTTTACGCCGGGGGGGGGTTTTTTTTTTTTTTTTTTTTTTTTTTTTTTTTTTTTTTTTAATTTCTGTTCTGGATTTTGTATGTAAATCCCTATGAACACTATAGTGGAGTTTATTGTACTTGTATTTTCCTATGGAGAGCAACCTTCAACAATCTTCTCCTGAAATCCCACCTTTTGTAAGCAGCTTTGGAACACATGTAGTTATCAAGACGCGCATCACAGTAGAGATACTGTTTGATTTCTTTTCAACTAGATTTGTCCCTCTTCGTTATTTCCCTGGAATGAAAAGAGGAAAGAAATTGAGTGATTGTTACTAAGTGTTGATACAGAATGTGCGATCTGAAAGCATTGTTTCAAGGAGTTTCTAAATAATTCAGTGCAAAAGTACACTTAGAATTAAAAACCAAACCCGTTTTCCTGCTCTGGTTTTCTTTGACCTCTTTGTGTGATAGGTTTCTGAAAGTTTAGACAATCCATTTTGATATTGGGTGTTAGAGATGGTTCTTGCTTTTGGGCGGGGTGCTATAACTTATCAACAATGCAATAAATAGCTGCTGTAGTTCAGTCATTTCAATTGCTAAAAAGAGAAGGAAAACAGGAGGAGAAGAAACTGTGCACAATGTGTGCTGTGTATGTTACCATGCACAGTGCAGGTAGGTCTGTAGATGGGTAAGTGAAAAAAAAAGCCAGAGGGAATATAAGCTAATAATGAAAGAAGTAAATGGTAAGTGATGATGACAACCCATAAGCAGCCTAGCAGTTTTTGATGTCTGTGTAAATATTGCAACAGGACAACTTTGATAAAATGGCTTTGTGACTTTGAGACTTTAACAGGAAGCTTTACTGTTAAAGGGAGGCTATTTGGAAATCACAGAGTTAATTGTGAGAAAAAAATGGAGTAAAACAAATATTGATTAAACAGAATACAGATGCGGTAAGATGTTAAGGGGCCTCAAAAGTTAAGTTTATGATAAAGAATAGCACTTCAAACATCGTTGTCATAATGGAACTATAAAAATGGTCTACATGTACACCCTTCAGCTATGTGACTAAACTCGCGAGGGACAAAGAGGGTGGAGTTTTTCTATATATTTGACTCCAGTTGTGAAACAAGTTGTGGGACAGGTTCCAGTCTCAAAGAATAATGAGATTGAAATTATTTCATTTTTTCAGTCTCAGCTAAGAAATACTTTGTTTTTCTGTGCCGGAGACAGGATGATGTGCCATTAACTCTTTTTAACAGTGTTTAATTAAGTGAGTCTAAGAACCTCAGAAACAATTTTCCTATCATATTCTGTCTCATTATAACATGGAAACCTCCCAAGTTACGTGCGTAACTTTTTCACTAACTTTGGAGACATTTGGCATGGAGAGAATGTCATGGAAGTGTAAGAAGGGTATGCAGAACAGGAATGGTGTCCTTCTAACTGAAAGAAAACATACTGGTTAGCAATGGTTACAGTTTTGATATTATGCTTTTCCCAAGAGAAACAGCACTGGGAGTTCTTCATAATTCTTCGGGGGTCTTGTGTTGCCTTCAGTCTCCTCATAACCCTCAACCTTCAGTCAACGACTGTTCTCCCTGGTCATCTGTGTAGTCAACCAGGAGGTCTGACTGTTCCCTGGTACAGAGCTGATCCAAATGATTTTTATTTTCTTTCTTTTCCTCTTTGGCCGTGTAACATCAGAGTATCTTGAGAGAGAGGCACTGAGCACTAAATGAGATAGTACAAATCCCACCCTTTTTGCAGTTACCACACAGAGAGTGAGGGTTTGCAAACAAGATGGGAAGGGACTTCAGAAAGGGGTTTGCTTTTCCAAACTGTGTGAAATATAAACTACCTGATAAGAGTCCTCTGATCACATTACCTAATCAATTCTTTGATGTTTTGGTGCTTCAGCAGTTTGGTCTCTCCAGGTCTTTGTCAGTGGTACAAAACTTTTTTGAACACATGGAAATGTTTTGGTATATCTGAAGCTAGTGGATTTGTTATTACGCTATATAGGTAAGAAATCACACTAGTCATGCAACGTTCATTTGACTTTATACACTATGGATTTTATACCCCTAGAAGTTGATGACTTCACAGAGGATATCATCCCTCTTGCTTTTATGGCAAAGTCACTTTCTTGGCTTTCAAGGTATTATTTAGAAAGCCATCTACAGCTTCTTAAGATTGATGGCATATTAACTGAACCAATATTTTCAGTCATACAGTTGCATCATGAGGTGAATACATTATAATTATGGTCTTAATTTGACTCAGATGAAGATAATAAATTAACTATTGTATGTGTTATTGGCCTTCCCTGATTTTATCAAATAGCTTTGAGAATATTTTATTCACAAGTGAGTAGCTGGTTGTGAATTAGTCAGCATATTACTACTTCCCTTAGAGCCAAGATTCTTCTTAGTAATAATATATACAGGTTATCTGTCTTTGAAAACTGGGATTACAAACCTCAGATGGGATGTTCATTGAGAGGACAAGTGGACTGCTCTGGAGGTAGTAGCCTCATTTTACCTAAAATTTTATTTTCTCCATTTTTTTAATTACTGGGCTTTAAATTTACTGTGTACAGAAGAATTAAGGAGTGGGATTTTCAAAGGGCTCGGCAGTGGCCTAATCTGTACTCAGTGAAGTTAGTGATAAAACACTCAAAGCTGGATTTGATAGGATTAAGCCGATTTACACCATCTGTGAATCTGGCCCCCATTAACTTCAGTGGTAGCAGATTTAACCAACATTGAGAGCTTTTGAAAACCCCATCCTAATTTGGTAGTAAATACTCTGACTGTATAAGCAGTAGATGTTAAAGAGGAGTTAAAAATAAATCAGGTTATTTCCAAAGCATTAGTATAAGTTTCCTATTTGCCTTTGTACCCTACATCTTCTTTTCTGTTTTACAGTTCTAGTATATTGCATAGATGATGATGTGTAGATTTTTTTATTTTTTTTTTTATTACTGTTATTTTGCCACATTCAGTCACAGGCAGTTTCAAACCACAGGTTTTGAAGCAGGTTTTTTTTTTAATTCTATGGCGCCAAATATGCAAATAAATACATGTTTGGGTTTTATGGTGTATGTTTGTACGCTTGTTCTGTTGCAGCTTGCTTTCTTTATGTATACATATGTCTGCATATTTCTGTGTGCATGAGTTTATATATATTTATGTATCAGTTAGATATAGCTTAGCTATTTTTATCTTTTCTCTGTGTCCATTTATGTTTATCGCTCTACAAAGTTTGAGTGCATTTTATGGGAGTACTTAAAGGAGAGGTGGCATGTCATCAGAGACTGAGTGAAAGTAATTTTGATTTTTTTGAATAGTCCAAGTTTCTTCAACTGAGGACTAAAGTAAAATGATGAAATACTTAATTTCACTGTACTCCCTCAGAGATATTTGTTAAATTGATAAGTAGTCAAGCAATGTAGTTAGTATCTATTTCACCCTTTGACCTCAAATATTTTGGTTTTGAGTTATTTTTTAACTCACAAATATTTAGTATTAAATTCAGCAGAGAGGGTTTCCCACAAGTTTGGAGTCAACCACTGCCACTGCTAAAGCAGTTCAATACAGGCAAGGAGCAAAAATAATCTTCCAATTTGGCAATTTCGGAGCCTTTTCATCAAGTTAGTGTGGCTTTTACATTTTTGGATTTAGGATTAGAATTTATCTTGAGATATTTGTCATTGACAGGAGGGGTCAAAAAGCCATCACCAGCAGATTTATGAAAAATACTATGATCATTGTTCTGCTTTCACTTGGACCCAAGTTACTTGCCCGGTAAAGAAGTCCCTTGCAGTAGACAGCCTCAGAAGACACGCAGCATAAACAAAGCCTCCATCAACACTTCAATTCTCAAAGCGGTAATTGAGGTAGTAGGAACAAGACTCAGCTTGACTGTAACCAGAGTCAAATGAGTAAAACTACCTTCAGCTACTTGAACGCTTGCTCATTAAGGGACTTGGAAAATGAGCTATGTGTTTGCTCAAATGAGAAACATAGATCTTTTTGCACCTTGAGCAAATTAACTTATTTTGCTTACTTACTGTATTCTGTTCTAATCTTGATTTCTTCAGAGAAACTTTAAAGGAATAGTAAAACTAGAAGTTCTCAAAACAGATATTTTTTTTTTCAGATGCTATAGCACTGTTTTATTCCAAGTTTACTATATTTTTTAATAATATAAATTTCTGAGTTATTTGACACAGTAGAGATTTTGTATTTAAAATATAATTTGGCGAGTTACCTAAAACATAGGATAAGGTCCCAATGCAGGTTTTTGCATGTAGCTAAAAAAAAAAAATGTAAACGGTGCTATGCTAAAATATTTTCAACTGGTAGTTTTTATTAGGTTGTACAGCAGTGTTTGAGTTGAGCAGTTCTGTCAAACTATGTTTGTTATCTTAAGATGATATTAATATTACAAATATTAAACATGAAATAACTTTCTCCTACTCTTATTTTCTATTGTTAATGTAAATTGCTTAATTATGTTCAAAATTAAATACCGTTTAAGAAAAAAAAACCCTTGAATAGCATTTTGTATATCTGTGTGATGGGGTACAGTTCAGCCAGCAGTGATTTTATCATATGGCCATATAATAATCTGTATTCTCATGAATATGACACTATTATTCTTGTGGGCACAGTGCTGCAGGGATGACGTGTGTTCTTGCTTTCAAGACCCAAACTGGCATCTCTGAGGTATGTTACACTGAGGACTTGATAGGACTGTTTGACTCAGGGCTACGTTATGGGCATCGCCTGCATAGTTTTTTCTGAAAGACAGAGTCTAACGTGCAGAAAAAGCAACTAAAGCTTTTACTCAAATCTGACATTCCATTATTATTCAGTCCTTTTGCTATATATTATGAATATAAGTGAAGTTTCAGTCCAAAGGCTTTTGTTATTAGGCTTTGGAATGGATCTGAAATTAAACTTCATAACAGAAGATGCCCTTTTGAGGTCCAGTTGTTAACTGATGATGAAGATGCCAAACTGATAAGTTGGAACATTTGTCTTCAGAAAAACACAATAAAACTGTCCTGAAGTATTGCTTTTAATTAAGGGTAATGGAAAACTGGGCTAGGTAGATACGTACTGGTCTATGTATAATTGCATCAAAATGGACACAAATTTTCCTTGCCTAGTTCTTTTCTCATTTCGTTTGCTTATTGAAACTCAGCATCATTTACAGCACATTAATAACACAAAGCAGTTAGATCATTAAACCCAAAATATTTTTGCTGCTCTGCTGGTCTGATGGTGTTTCTGAAATGTCAAGAGTATCCTGTATTTGTATAATGGTATCTTCCATTCACCTTAGACTCTGTCAATGTGCATGGAACTGAACTTCTTACAGCAAAAGTCCATCAGGGATATTTTCTGCTTTTCGGTGGTGACTGTAGAGAAACATTATGGAAAGCTTCCCTGACATTAGGGTTGAACACTGGAGCGGTCTATCCTGATACCTGGATTTCTGTTAAAACCCCAGATCCAACAGGCAGTCAAAGGCAAAAATACTGTCCAGAAAGGAAAACCAAGTTCTGACAGGTGTTTCATGATTGATTCTTTCTCAATGTATGGATAGGTATGTGTGTAACCGCACTTAATTTTTATGTAGTCTATCATGCTCAGGTAAGCCATGAAACTATTGTGATTATTTTATGTTTATGCTGATTAGTGAGCTAACTACTGCCTAAAAGCTTTGATTGCTTTTTTTCTTGCTGGAAAACACTGATTTTGACTGATTTTTTTAGCTCTAGCTGCTCATTTTTACAGAACTTGTAGGAGTAATTATCTTCTATATGATCTCCTATCTGTAGGAGACCGTAGCCTGATCCTAAATGTGGTTAAAAGCGACTGTATTCCACAAAGTTATTAGAAGGAGACAGGTAATCTATCCATATAAACCTTGCTTCTTTAGGAAAGCTACTTCTGTTTGAAAGCATCACTCACACAACACTGATCTTTCAAATCTCATTATGTCCTGCAGGTATAATAGGTAGGAACTGTGTAGGAACTTGTTTTTACAGAGAGCATCTTGTGGGGTGGAAATCTTCCCTGCAGCAATGACTATATTTTAAGACTTTAAGTATTGAACAGTTCTGCCTTGTATATGTTGTTGCAGTGCTTTTATACCATTGAAGTGTCTCTGAGTTATGCATTAGGCAAAATTACAGTGCAATAAGAAATTATTCCTTTTTGGGGAAAAATGGTGTAACAAATACTATGGTTAATTTAGTTATTCTTATGAATTCCTTTCTATCACGTTAGTGATAAAGAAGAAAATGCCCCCTGAAACACGTGTTGTGTTTGGATGAAGAAGGACCTCATTGAAATTGCCCTCAATTCTTAGCAGACAGCTCTGTTTGTCAAGAGCTAGCTTCTTTAGGTAACTTGGACCCTACCATTCACATAAATATTTTCAGTTTAGGCATATTTCCCTAGTCCTATATTTTTTCTTCATCATACTACTGATGTTTTGGATCTCTGTCATCATGCACACACATAGACTCACGTGCACGCACAAATCTGAAGTGGAAAGATCTATTCACTGTGATAGTGACTAACAATGTGAAGAAAGTCCTTGAAATCGTTGTTCCTGCCAGTCAGCTGTGTTACATATCTCTCTACAGGAAACTTGTTAAACCTTTCAATGCAGTGATTTTGCAAACTATTGTGAAACCTGTGAAATTAGCATTTAACAGATGTTAATTTGTTGACATATCTCCACATTCATCCAGAGTAAATGAAAAATACCTATGTGAAAAGGGAAAAAAATCAGCCTCCCGTCTCCAGATACTATCATGACAGACAAAACCAAGTTACTTGGAGTCATTGCAAAGAATTATGTGATGCAGTTGAGACTGCCTCTATAAATAACTTACTTGTTACAAACATTTATAGTTTTCAATTATTTTTTTTCAATTTGACTTATTGTCTTTAAGTCATAATTGAAAGAAAATAGCACAGAAGTCAGTTTCTGCATGACAATACCAAGCTTTAATATGTTCTATGTCAGCATTTTGGGGATCAAGAGTTGTTATATCGTTCTTCTAATCCATGCCTCCAGAAAGAACAAGCCTCAAAGGATCATCCTGTTGTCTTCCTGACAGAAAATTCCAGCTTTAGAAGAATTAAAGTTAAGCAAAACTAAAGCAGAGGTTTTGACATCTGGGAATATCATCCTACATAATTTTAGCTGTAATAATAATAATAATTTTGCTCTTCATACTTTGCATGCGAATCAGGGAAGGCATGTTTGTAATAGCATGCAGAAGTTGGAAGATAACCTTTCTTGAACCATTCACATCAAGTCTGCTCCCAAATCTCGCAACAGATAACTATGTCCAAGCAAAACTTCTCAGCGGTGTTTAAGAAACTGAAATGTGTCTGATATATTACTAAGTTACAGGAAAGGAATTTTTACATAAACAAGGACTGTTATCATGTCTCCCTTCTAGTCTTATCCATTATTTAGAGCACTGCTGCTCATTTTCCTCTGAGGACACATCGAGACTTTCTGGTTACCCTTTTCTGGTCTCCTTTTAACTCTGTAGTTAGCTGACATCTTTTCTGAAGAGTGATGGCAAAGCTCAATCTCTGTCTAAACCTCTGCTGGAGTAATTAAATTGATAAGAAGTTTCAGGAGACGACCAAAGCTTTTGAATTTATGACAAAGTTGGATTAAGAATGGGTATATGCAGTGAATTCTTTGGTTGAGAGGGCAGTATGGGCAGAGATCTAGGGGAGAGAGATGAAAGGTGCTGTGGTTTTTATAAAGCTGATGGAAATTTCCTGTTTATGTTGGTCTTTCTGCTATTCTTTTATGATCTATTACTTTTCAAGTACATTTTGTCTTTTAGTAGGTTCACAAATACACGTAAACATATCTAAATAATATGAATAATATCATAACTGTTATATAATGCCACTTGCACATGTCAGAATTTGTGGAAAATTTATGATTTCTGGGTCATTTACACCTGGGTCCATTAGCATATGTGTAGGAAAATGCCTTTAGAACCAGAGATTTCCATTTTCTTCTTAATTTTCTCAGCTTCTAGTCTACTTCTAGTGTTGCTCACTCTGTGATACAGATTCTGCGATGCTCTCCCTTAGGGTCTTCTACATGTGGCGTTGTTAGAAAAGGACGCTTGCTGATACCCAAGCCCATTTTACCCAGTGGGACAATAAAACTTGCAGAAACATAGTCAAATGACTTCTCGTTATGCCCAGATTGTTGGAAGTTTTAAAACCAAGAGAATGGTGGGAGTGAGGCAGAGTTTCCGGGAGCTGGGTTTGCTCAGCAGAATGCATCATTTAAACAAGATCGTAAACTAACAATAAGTAAGCTCATCCCATTGCCTCCTGTTGCTTTATTTAATGGCATTCAAAATATAGTAAAAGCAAATATCTTTTGTCTTTTAATTAATCAGTATTCTGTTGCACCTGAATTTCTAATGAACACTTAAGCTTTGATAGAAAGGAATACCTTTAACACAAAGATAAGATATATCACTGCTCTGTTGCTGAGTGTTTAATTTGACTGTCTGAGTAAGTCGAAATATTGGAGATTAATACAGCATTAAAAATACAATGAAATGTGCATTTCCCAGTCGGTTAAATACAAGCAATTTGGAATTCTTAAGTTGGTATAATTAATCTGGTGTACATATTGCCTCTGTAATACTCAGGTTATGTCATTTCCCAGTAGGATTTTTATGTAAAAATTATTGCTTTATAATTTAACTGTAAGTGTTCTCTGTAGAAAAATTAGAACATGATCTTGTAATGTAAACAATGTAGATTACCATTGTGTAGGCTTAGTTCAGTCTTCTTTGTATTTCTGCACTATTCATAAATTGATTGTGAAGCATATGACACTGAATTGCTCTTTTTAAAGTAAGTGGACAAAATTTTCCAAACAGTAGTAGTGTTTTCTCAGGGAACTCTTATTTTGGTTCACTAGAACCTGTCCACACAAGGTCATTGCTTTGTGAGTGGTCTTCTGACTATTTAATGAACAGAGTTTTTCCTCTTTCTTCAGAAAGGCAAAATGCTGAACTGCTTTCCAAACTACCAAATTAAAGTAGATGTATTTTAGTGAGAGACGTATTTCCATTATGGGAGTGTAGTTAAAAATATGGGTAAAGTAGCCTTTCATGAAGAAATAAAATTTCATGCAAACTGTTTAGCTATGGCAACAAGAACTGTAACCCGAACTGTTGACATTCTCCTTGTTACTGGTTTTATTCTGTTCTTTTCCACTTCCCTTAATCTGTTCATATACACGATTTAGTAAATAGTCTACATAGACACACTGTAAATAGAACTGCAAAGCTGATGACTGACCTGTTTTTTAATCCTCATTACAGTTTAATTTGGTTTATTGGAGATGATTTCTGACCTTGATTTTTCTTTCTTGTTTAGCTACATATTTTAAACCTTCTGGCATGGGCAACATATATATTTTGTTTCATTAATTTATCACAGTGACAAGGAAGAGATGTGTGTACCGTGAACCGTTGGGTCAGTATAAAGCTATGTTCCTGGAAATGAAATACTGTAATTAGAATTCCTCGGAGACAGTTCTTTTTAACTTGACCTTACAAGAGAATGACTTCAAAGAGTTCTCCTACTTCAGCTGATAGTGGAGCAACTCCCTAAGGCGATCTCAGTTAGACAGCTCAGGGATGGTCATTCAGTAGTAGATAAGGGAGTCTGTGAAGTTAATGAGTAATTCTGCCATTTAAAAATGCTTTGCATTTTCATTCATTGACGAAAATTACAGCTTTGACATCTTACTTAAAAGTTGAGTCAGAATAGGGAAATGGTGCTAGTATTGTAAGAATGATCAGAGGTGATAATGTCATAGCTCTGGTAAGTAACCATTTTAAAATTAACTGCCTTTTCCTTCCAAAAGCTCACAGAGGAGAGAAACTTGTTAGACCATCCCATCACCAATGTATTTACTTCCCAAAGGAAAGTAATTAAGTTAATGTTTAAATGATTTTAACATCGGTCCATCTTTCATACCACAGGAGTGCCTTTCCACAAGCTAATTGCACGTTATTTGGTAGTTTCACTATTTTCACTCCTTGATTATTTTTTTTTTGTTTTGGTTGGTTGGTTGTTTTTTTGTTGTTTTTTTTTTTAATAATTTCAATTTGCTGTGGTTTATTTGATTCTCTTGCCTTTATGTGGAAAGCCTATTTGGAGAATGACTACATTGCAACATACCACTTTTGAGCAATAAAAAGTGTGTCAGAGTGAGAGATGCTCTCTGTTTGCAGTCTGTAGCCTATAACAGGCTGGTTAATGTGGGTGGAAAGCCACATTTGGTGTGGGCTTGCCAGTGCTGAACAGCATGCCAACACATGAGGTGTTGATAAGCTGTCCAGTTCAGCCAGACCTGAACTGATGACCATGGATGGGCCAGGGCTGAGGTCTTATACTTGAGTCAACCCTAAATTGTATTCTTTCTCTCAGATTATTTTGTTCAGACAGCAGGTTCCTTTTCTCTGTGCTCCAACATGTATCAAAAAGTTGATAGGGAGTCGGAGTACTGCATCCAGCTTTGAAGTCCTCAGCGCAGGAAGGACATGGGTGTGTTAGAATGGGTCCAGAGGAGGGCCACAAAGATGCCTAGAGATTGCCTAGAGAAGTTGTGGATGGCCCATCCCTGAGGGTGTCCAAGGCCAGGCTGGATGGGGCTTTGAGCAACCTGCTGTAGATGGAAGTGTCCCTGCCCATGGCAGGGTGGTTAGAACTCAATGATCTTTAAGGTCCCTTCGAACCTAAACTTTTCTATGATCCTGTGGTATGCTAAACATCAGTCAGTGACTGGAGCCGAGAAGGAGGAAGGGAAAGACTCTGGATGGAAGGTAGAGCTTTTTGGGTTGCAGTGGATTTTGCATGAGGACCTGTCAGTGCTGCAGAGGCTGGCATGCAGCATGGAGAGTTAACCTGGAAGAACAAGTGATCTGGAGCTGTTTGTTTCTGGAGTGCTGCTGTTTGCCTGGGCAATTCCTCCTCCCAAGCAGCCTGCCTTTCGCTGCAAGGCTGATGTCGCTTATCCCCGGCTCCCTGTCCTTCTGACAGCTGAGTAGGGATGAGCTGTCTGATGCTGCCAGCCCAGTGCCAGCCCACTAATAACAGGAACAGGAGTGGAGGCGGGGAGGAAAGGTTTTGTAACCCTGTGGGCTTCAGGGCATCTATTTACACAATATGTAGCGCTGAGTCAGCCCAGCCTGGCTCATTTCTGGCCTTGCAGCATCTGGAGGGCTCCATGCTCCATAGCTAGCGTTTAATAAAGTATGCAAGTTCGGAGCTTCAGTTTAAAGTTCAAAGCTCAGTGTGACTGTGAATGTGAATAAGGCCACTAAACTTGTACAGTCTAAGCAGACCCTCTCTTTTCTGCCCTTGATACCCGGAGACAGTTTCCAGGATAGTTCCATTTCATGTCTTCTGAGCAAAGAGGAAAGTTAGTGTGTCTGCAGACTTCTCTCCATTGCCCATTCCTTTAAGTCTTTCAATATGGTTTTTTTTATTGCTACCCTTATATCTCAGTTTGTTGAGATGCTTTTGAGTTAATGTATGGAACGTTCTTTCCTTAACACACTTAGCGCTGTATATAAAGATGATGTAAAATCTTTATAGGATGTCACAGCAAGTGTTTTACATGGGTTTCTTAGAAATCCAGTTTAATTAAAACTTGTGTTAATGGGAAGGAAAATGAGTACCTGCTAGTAGGTACTTCAAGTAGTAAAATTCTCTTGATGCTAGTATTATTCCTCTAAGCTATTCCACAGAAATGTAGAATAGTAAACTGAGATCAAGTCTGAATGACATGATGATGAACAAGTAAAAATTGCAGTATTTTAAAAATATTGCAAATAATTGTGTTTTTCAAATGCACTGGCATATTTTCTAGAGCATGGGTGCTACTACTAGTTAGAAAAGTGTTGTTATACAAGAAAGATAAATTATCCTCTTCATTTAGAAGAAAGAGACCGCAGTCTGTGTGCCTGCATTCTTTCTTTCTTCCTGACCCCCAGAGAACACACATTGACTTCAAAATTAACAGAAATCAAATTATGTGTTACTTAGTTTTAGAGTGCCTTTTATCTGAGTATAAATGTAGACCAGAAATCAACCTCCTGTGTAACACAGGCCTTCAAATTTCACTCGGTAATTTCAACATCCAACCTGCAATTTGGGGTTGAGCTAGACCATATCTTTAAGACAAACATCCAACCTTAATTAAAAGATTTAAAATGAGGGAGAATCTACTACATTCCTTGACTGTTGAGTGTTCTCTGTATTTTCTCTACTGAATTTGTTCAATTACAACTTTCAGCAACTGAATTTTCTTTTTGCCACGTTAAAATACACTTTTTTCCTTACTAGAAGTCTTCATCTTTTTAGATACTTAATTAGGCACTAGTGGTTTAGGTTTGACATGCTGCAAACATAAGCAGGATGATGTTGGAAAAAATACTTTATAAAGTGCATATTTAACTGTATTTCTTTACATTGTTAATATCTCATGGTGCAAAATCAGTGTATTTCCTTATATTTTCATGCATCATAAATATGTTAAAAAATCCAAACAGGTAGATGCTTGTATATATGTTTACACTGTAAACTCAGAGTTTTAAACATTAAGATTATTCTTAGAACAAAAAAGCTTTTATTTTACAGACTGTGTTATGTGCTATTCCTTAATCTTATTTTTCCCTGAACTTTAGTATGCTCTTGCAAATCTATTGAGATAGTATCTTCCCACCGAGTTTCAGGTAAAGGGCAGATGATACAAATGTAGAAAACACAGTTAGGTTCAATAGAAGGCATTAGATTTAATATATAACAACTTTGACATATAGCATGACAGGAATCCTCCAAGATGCAATGCCCATTCATTAACCAATCTCTTCAGTATCTGAAAAGTATTGTTTATCAAGTGTTATATTCCTTCCACCTATTTTAGAATTACTGATTGGATTTTTAAACCAATCTAGTTTCTCTTTCATTTTAAATCTGCTCGAAAGTTTGCAGGAATTTTTGTGTCTGTGGCAGTTCTTTTAGAAAGGAAAAACATTTATTCTTTCAGTTAAGATAAACTTGCAATAAAATCTTGTTAATGGCATTGCTCTGACAAATACATCCGCAGGCTGTCTTGGCAACAAGAGATGGAGAAACATACCTCCTGACACAAATTTATTCAAGTAATCTTTTATTATTTTTTAAAAGAAAACAGTAAGTTTTAACTTTGCTTCGTATTATCGTAGGAAAAGTGTTGTATTTTAAAATATGCAATTAAAAAACCCTAGAAATTCAAAATCTCTATTATCATTACTCTGGCTGTAGCATAATCTCTGAGGATTGCCATTTTAATGCTAATTCCAGAAGCAAATGGGGCCAGCTGACATGTGCAGTATCAAGACAAGAAGGTCAGCATAGAAGCTAGAGACACAGGAAACAGCAGGAGACTGCATTATTACTCATTACAAATATTACACTAGACCTTAGGGATTCCTGCTATGACCAGGACATTGTTATGCTTGATACTAAACAAATGAAGCAAGAGCAGTCCATGGCCTGAATGATATCAAAACAGGAGCAAGCAAAATATCTATATGAATTGTTGGTTTTGTTTGTTTTAATTTTTGTCTTTATTTGCACACGTTAAACCAAAACAAACTGGCACATATGTAGAAAAATGCCAGAATTCTTTTGCTGTTCCCTATGCCTGTGGCTGCGACTCAGATCTTTTGCCTTGATGAATGTCATTAGAGGAAGCATGGTGCAATTGGTGGTTTATGAATTCCACCTGATGGTATACAGATTTGCATATACTCCTGTAAGCATACATGCAGTAACCATCTTCTCAAAGGCTATGTGATGCATCTGGCTGTATGCTCAAATGGAATTAGTTGAAGTAGAAATTATTTTATAGGGCATTGATTTATTTTTATTTTTTTTTTAAACACACCCCCTTAACTCCCCCTTTGCCCCCCCCCAGGTTGTCATTAGCCACAATTGTTTTCACCTGGGGATTCATCATATTTCAGATCTGTCTGCTCTGCACACAGGTCTGGCTTTCATAACGTTTAAGACTGGAAAGGATCAATAAACCATTTAGTCTCATTGGGACCCTGCATGTCATGTCTGTTAAATTTTACCCAGTTGTCTGCGTGCTAAGACTGGCAACTTGATATAAATAAAAATATTTTTCAGAACAGCTGAAAACGACGGAGACTAGAACACAATCAATTTTTGAATTGTATACAAAAATGATTAGTTTGTGAAGATGATCTCAGCAGGTGTGTCATCATGCACATGGAAAAGGGAGATGATTTGTTTCCTGCTTTCCTTCCTGCCAGTAAGACCTACAGTATACATCCCATCTGATTATATGTGGGGTGATTGCCATGGCTCTCTGTGGGCAAACAGTGCACACACACTAGTATCTAAGAACAGTAACTCTTCTGTTGTTGGTGACCGATATGTAAAATTTTAAAGGAATTAAGTGTGTTCCTTTTATTCTTGTTTTCTGTCTCCCAGAAATGGAAAAAGAATAATAAAATATGAAAACTGAAAGCAGTCAGAGCAGAATACAGATGATCACTTTTATCTAGTAATCAAAACTTGCTGGGAATTAAATAAGAATGAGATTTCCTTACAGTCTTTATAGAACCTAGTCCTTACAAAAGACTAGGTTCTCTCTTAATATTTAGAAGTGACGACTGCCTCTCTTGTCTTTGAGCTTTGGGAGCCAGAACTGCTAGGTTGCCTTCTACCACTTGTAAAGATGTAGACAGTTCTTCACTTGTACTTGAAATTTCTCTTCTTATGCAACCAGTGATTGTTGTATTGCTTGCTTTTTTCTGTTTGTTTTTTTTTTTTTNTTTTTTTCTGTTTTTTTTTTTTGGTCACCGTATTACATTAAAAACACATGTTATGGCAGTTGTCTGCAAGGATTGCTATATGGCATGTTTTTCTTGATGTGGTTCTGGAAGCAGTGTAGCTATTTATTGGCTTAAAAGCTGGTCAAAGCCTGCACTGCTGCTGGAGGGAACAGGCTGTTCTTACTTCAGCCCCAGTTACATGTTCCCATTCCTCCCCCTGCGTTGGCTCTGGTACCCGAGTTGTAGCACGGTGAATCAAGTTTACTCATCTGACTAAATCTACCATGGAAGAAAACTCCACTCTTGTCTCCATTTGAGTCGAGGAGCCGCTCCCAAGTTGCTGTGGAGAGCACTGCAGCTGCCTTCTGGCCAGAAGTAGAGAAATTTGTAGTAACCCTTTTTCAGTGGTAGCGTAATGTTAGATTAGTTTCACTTGCTTGTGACCAGATTGTCTCCCAGAGCAGAATTGTGCCAAGCTTAGTTGGGCTCTGGCGTGGTGCCCTGCTGCTGCGGCTACACTTCTTCAACGTCCAACAGTAGCTTATTTGGGGGCTTGCAATCTGGATTGTTTTAGTTGTGCTGTATGAAGAAGTTCCAAACTTTAGGTTTTATTCTTTTATTACCCAAAGTTGTATTTCAATCTCAGAGGTGCTCTTTTTGATTTGTCAGTGTGAAATATACTTCGTTGATTTGTTGTCGTTTAACGTGGTAGATTCTTTAGCAGTAGCCATACTGCTTTTAATTCTTTAATTATTTATGTGCCTACTAATTTCTCTGTTGTCTGCATGATGCTTTCAAT
>VXBW01000693.1:1115024-1159058 GCA_013400375.1 Thinocorus orbignyianus | reverse complement strand
CCCCCCAAAAAAAAAAAGCCAAAATACCCCACGAACCAAATGCACAACCCAAAACGGTTGGAAATAGAAGTGTACTACGAACAGGTCCCTGGGGACCTTAAAGCACTTGTGCTTGTTCTTTGTGAGCCATAGTCATAAAAAAGGAAACCTACAGTGCAGGTATTTAATAAATTCAAGTTCAGCTCTTAAATTGGAGATGAAAATCTGGGATATCAACGCAACACAGACCACTAACACTATCACAAAAATATATATTACAGGTTGATTTGGTAGTCCTGCTGGTAGACATGGATATCTGTAGGCCCTAACTATTTATTGTTAGAAAAATGAATTTACTTTACTTGTTTATAGTTTCCAAAGTTTGAGTATTTGGGGGTTTATTGTGCAGTAGTATTTCCTTGGCTTGCTTACTTTTCCCTTCTTCCTTTATTTGCCAGTGTACATCTTCTAATAATATAAATTATTTTAGACATAAAGGTAGAAAGAGCAGAAAGCTAGAAGATTTAAAAATATGCGGTAGCTGATTTCTGAAAAGACTTACAAAGAATCACTGCATTTATGTCTCGGTGGTTCCACCTTTTTCTTAAGGAATCTCATTTGTTTCACAGAAAATTGAATCTTCTACTAAATGTATTGCATTCTACGTTTTTCCTAATTACCGTTGTATATCATGATTAAAACTCAGCATCTGTAAATGTAAGTCACTTATTGAAAAATACTTATTTCCGCTGTTGCTGTAAATAGAGCAATTTTGACAAGCGTACTAGCACATACTGCTTATTAGAGATAATTTAAAATTGGGTGCAATTTTACTCCCAGCCACAGAAGAGTAAGAGCTTGATCTTACACTGTACAGCATCAAGCAGAGTTGAAATTGTTTCATGTGTCATCGTTTTGGACATAAAATCTGAAAGAAACAGGTCTTCAAATAAACCCATTATAATTGAGAAGTTCTGCTACTCCTATATCAGGTGATGCAGTTACTAGAAAATTTAATTTAGCTCCAGCAAATTCCTTAATATATTCCAGCTGACTGACTTTATCAGTGTAAATAGAAAATACGTTCCAGTTTTGTCCATTTCCTGCAAAATAATCTTATTGGCTTAAAGCCGAGTCAAAACACTCAGAATAGCCTTTTTGACATGCTTCGAGTTTTATGGAGTGGTTCTGGGGTTCCTGGTACCAGAAACATGAGTAAGAGATGAGGGGGTGGGGCGGAGTTTTGATTTGCTAGCAGTAAAATCCAAGAAAAAGCAAGGAAACAGATAATTTGTATAGACAAAGTCTAATACTTTAAAAAGGAATCAGTGATCAGTGTATCTAATAAAAGTGTTTTTGCACAGTTGAAATGAGGTACTTAGAGACTTATTTTATTATAAATCTTGGGCTATATTCTTGGCCTGAGCAAACAGGGACATTTGCTGGCTTCAGTTAAGCTGTGCAGATATAAATAAGGTGAGATTTTAGCTTTCTAGATCAAGTTAAATAGGAAGTCTCTGTCCATACCTGTTAGACGGTATACATTTTCAAGTCTCTTACTCATATGGAGATTACAATGCACAAAGGTTTATTGTACGTACAGATAATGCCACGTAAGTAAAAGAGACAAAAAGGGATTTGTTAAACAAATCTGTCTTGAATCTTGTCACAACTGAATATGCTAAAAACTCTGGATGAAATCTTAGTTGTTTTGGGATTTGTAGAATAAACAGAACATGGATATTTTTTTCCCTTGAAGAACTCTGGTCATTCTTCCTCCAAATACATTGCTAAATTCAATCCTTAATAGACTCACAGATCGCTTTTGCAATCATCAGTTGTACATCTAGTTTAGTCCTGGATTAGGGTGGTGCAAAGTAGTTTGAGGAATAAAAGTAGCACAGTGAGTACTCTCCAGACTTGCTTCCTTGTGAGCACTGAGGTGCTCTTCCATGGTCTCCAAAGCCGAAGAGTTAGACGGCTCATCTTGTGCTTGATTATTCTGATTTCCCTATCCATTGAAAACTTGTGTGACTGTGGACACGTTGGCTTACCCGTGCTTCAGTTCTCTGTCTGTAGAAAGAATATATAAGTGTTTTCCTGACCACAGTATTATTTTGAAGCCTTCAAGTACCATGACAAGCCAGGTCGGAACAATATAATTACTTGGTCACGTATCACGAGTTACGCATCCTCTGGATGTATATTGTGAAAGTCCTATTCGACTTTAACTACATGCTCAGGCATGAAGAAATCTTGTGGGAAACTTTTTCTCTAGGGGCTGAATAGCACACCTAGAATAATATTTCCCTTCCTTTTGTTCAGCATGAGATGAATTCAATTGTGTAACCTTATTAAGATTTACCTGGAACTTTGGTGCTTTAATTTCTACCGGAGGACTGAAAACATCAGAATCTGTTTAAACATCCTTTCAAAAGGTGCTTGGTCTTTTCAAAAAATCCCTTTCCTCTTTTGATGGGAAATAAAGATTCGTGATACGTTCTATTAAAGCCTTATACAGCTTTGCACTAATTCTGTAGCTTTTAATAACTGTCTTCAACCTTATTGATGCTAACATTTCAAAAGTTTCTTTCTTCCTCATTCTTGGGATCAGATCGAAGAACAGTATTGTGGTTGCAGGGTCTCACTTTCGTTGCCTTAATCTTTTTTACTCTAATGAGTCATCTTTCTTGTATAGCACTGACCTCAGGAGTACTTTTCAGTCCAAGACAGCTTCCATAGTTCCACGTTTAAATTTTTTCTTTATTTTTAAACATGTGAAAACATCTTTAGAAAAAAACCTACATTCTGCGATGCCATTCTTTCTCAATATGATGTTCAGTACTGGGAAAACTGCTCTGTCTTTCTTTGGTGGCTCCCTTCTGTTATTAAATTAAAATTCAGCATTCCAACAGCTCCCTTAATGTGAACCTTTTGTTACCACCAGCTCAGAGGAAAATGGAACCATTAATTTTTGCTGTTCCCAACCTGCAACTATATAAAAAGAGTTTAATGGGCAAATAATTACCAATACTTAAAAAGGAGCTATGGTTATGTATCAAGATCACATACCTGATTTTACTACCCAGTGCTAAAGCATCTAATTACCATCATAGGGTAAAAATTTTCAACCACTGAAAATCCAGTCTATATGCACACCAGTGATTAAGAGGTGTAATTTGTGTATCCCGTTAGGAATCTGTGGTATGCAATTCTCCATGATGAGTTACCTTAAAACATTTTCAGCTGTGTTCTGTTTTGCTTGACTTCCCCTTGGGATGAGATGAGCATGGCTGAGTATTTTTGTTACCTATTCCTCCATGATATTTAAAACCAATTTTTGGAGTTTCCTTTCTTATGTCCCATGAAAAAATACTTTTGATTTGAACAGATTTCCAGGTCACCTGGTTAGATAAAATCCAGAAGAGTTTAGGTAATTTCCAATCAATATGCAGTCCTACCCATTTAAGAGACAAACTCTGGTTTTGTTTGCTACTAGCTCTGTGAGGTACTATGTCTTTTCAAAACAGAAGAATCAGAGACATGTTTTCGATGCTCTTCCCAGTCTGTGACTTGCTTACATCTTCTATTGGTATTAACACTGTTGAAACAAATATGTGCCTACCAGCTGTGTCCTTAAAATGCAGTGGTATTGCAGAATGAACAATGTCTGAGCTAAAATCCCAGTATTTTCCACAGGCAAACGTTTTTTCCGTATAATTTCTGTGATTGCTGTTACTGTCTTTAGTTTTGAAAGTTTGCCTTTTAGGGATTAATCAAAGCATAACACTTGAGGCCAGTTTACATACAGATAGTCACACACAAATATACATAGCATATTTAAATGTCTGTATATCTTTCAGCATAACCTCTATGTTTATAAACACATCTGAATCAGAACTGCTGTTCGTTTCAGTAACCAATTTTGAGCTTAATGTATATATTTTAAAACCAAACATCTGGTTCTTTTGGAACACAGTTCTAAAATGTACACAATCCAATGGAACAGACAATGTTCCTGGTTTTTTGTGTTGAGTTACCCTGAGATCCACTTCTTGTGCTATTTTCAATTTGTAGTGTAAGCTATCTCTAATATTTCCTCACGCTATATTCCCCACCTACAGTGGGACATAGGTCTAAAGAACCTGAATTTTATATCGTTGATTGAACGGAATCTGCAGCTGACAGCAGGTCTCTATCTATGTGTATAAAGTCCACACAAGTGGGCTTCAAGTATCAGTGCAGGTGTTTGTCCTTCTTCAGCTCTCAGTGAGAAGGGGGACCTGAATCTTTCACATGAGGACAGAATTCAGAATGCTTATGCCCTGTGTTTCACAGCTTATATGGCTCACTGAGGTTGTTGTATATGCTATTGTTTGATAATGGAAGATCATAAAGGGATAAAGGGCTTTTAGAACATTAGTCTTCATAGCATCAGCTGGGCCACAGATCCAGAGGAAATCTTACATACTGGTTGCTGCTATGTTCTATTTACATGTGTAGTTTCTAGCAGCATACAGCATTCTTTTGGAGTGTTCCACTCCTTTGGGATCAACAGATGTGGCTGATCAAGAATGTTCTTAGGTGAGGTAAACAGGTAATGTATAAGACTTGCGTATTCAGTCTTCACACAGTCTATATCAAGCTATATTGCAGGCTGGGGATTTGCCTTTCGGCGGTATGGGAAAGACAGATATTTCTTCCAATCAAACGGTTTTCCTTTCTTTACTTTTGTAGGGATTCATCTGTGTACCTGTGACTCATTTTGTGACGTTGAGGTTAGAGTTGGCAGTATGTTGTCTACAGGACAAACCATTCAAAGCTAGTGGAAAAAGAAAATCTGCTTACCAATGATGTTTTTCTCCTCAGTGTATTAGTTAAAGGTGTCCCCTTACTTGTACAGTTTGTCACTTCTTGTATTTTGTGATTTCTTCAGGATAGAAAGTATCAGTACCATGTTGGTCCTGTGATCTTAATTTGAACCCAGCTTCTTTGGACCTTGATCGGTTTGGCTGTTGGAAGTCTGACACGGACTTGCAGTCACAGATGGCTTGAACCAACTAAGGAATGGTCCTTTAATTTTGAAAGGAGAGAGACAAAGATATTTGCTCTAATTACTTAAGCATCCATTATTTTTCTTTTCCAAGTAATATGCATTACCTTTGCATTAACTGTAATTCTAGTGGCCGGAATCCCAGTACAAAGTCACCTGAGTCTTTTAGAAGTGCCCGAGTACTTGATTATTACTACTAGTAAAAGATGTTCTTTATTAAAAACCATAACTTTTTTTTTTTAATTTTGTGTGTGAGTGTTCTGTACTTTTCAGACATCTTGTCGAGCCTTGCTGTCTCTTATGAGAATAGATGCTTAATGTTGAATCATAGGCATAACTTCCGACCTGGAAAGAAGTAATTCTAACAGAGGGCTGAATCTTCAGTATTGAAGACACTGAAGTGAAAAGTAGCCTGATTTAAAGACAGAAGTATTGAGTTTTTGCCATTAGACTAGAAAGGCTGAATTGTTACTAAAAGCCATGGAGAGGGGGACTCAGGAATTTGTGGTGAAAGGAAATTGAAAAGAAACAGAACATTTGGATTCATGTTTCATGAAATAATGTGTGTGACAGAATAGGAAGGCAGTCTGAGGGAAAATTGACATAATTTTTTCCTACAACTGGGAAAGGCCAGATAAATATGTCAGTGTTAACAAGTGAACTATTGTATACTTAGAGAAAAAGAGTCAGAACAATTTGTAAATATTAATTTGCATTGGCCTTAGAAGACTGTTTTATAATGTACAAAAATGTACATTTTCTCTGTGGAGTCTTTATGAACCCATACTAATTGGAAATCTGTCTTTGGTGTTCTTTAGTTTTATAGGAGCAATTCTTTATTCAGCTTCCCTTATCTTAGTAATGAAGCTATAAAATTGAAGATTTCCCACTGTATTTTGTTACAACCACATGAGAAATAGAGAAATGCTATAGTATTAAGTTTTTCAGATAGGAAGGAACATCAGGAAAAAAGAAGAAAAGAAATTATTAGATCCTGCGTTTTAACTAAAAAGACAAAACCCAAAATCAACAAAGAATTGTGGAATTCTTTTTTTATTTATTTTTTCCCCCACAAGACACAATAGAACAAAAAGAACAAAGCACATTCTTTAATGGTGATGTTCACAGAGTAATGGAGACTGGGTTACAAAAGTAAACGGGAACAAAGTCGTGCTTTGGTAAATGGAATAAACTCTCCAGGTAAATCAAATTACTGGCATATAAAATTATTTTGAATAAATGGGCATAGGATAACCTATATTAAAAAGAAAAGAAAGGAAAAAAAAATAATTCTGTTGTAGCAGAAAGCCAAAAATTGGGAAGTGATCACTCAATAAGATGTCCTGAAGCTTTCTTGTAGAGAATGGCTAGATCCCAGAACCCAAGTGTTTACAGCAGCCACATCAGGATCTTGAATTCTGTGTTTCAGCAGTACAAGTGAAAATTAGTCATCATTTCAACCGTTCCATCATTGCTACTTCTGTCCTGTTTTTTGATTATTGAACTGCGTAGTTCTCTATATTGTTCTCAGCCATTTACATCAAATTGACATCAAATTGAGACAAGCAGTCTCAAAATGAGAGAAAACTAAGCATTTTCTTGGTATACTTCAGTTCATGGCTTTTATTAACCATGTGTTTCAGAGAACTTGTCAAGCATGATGCTGACTATAGGCACATTGATGTGAGTGGGAGATTCTCCATGATGAAGCTGCACACGTTTTAGATGTCTAGAAATTGGATTTGTATAAGAAGAGGAAGAATTGAGAATATATTTGTACACTTATTGCATGGCCATTTTTCACTTGAGCAGCATCTGGGTGAAAGGATTAAGTCTTTTGACTTTTCTCCAGACCATAGGAAATTCTTTTCTTCTTCTCTTCCTTTCAACTACATATTTTAATTTCTGATTAGAGAAAATGTCTGTATTCAGATAGAATAAGAAGCCTAGAGTTAAGCAATTGGCTCAAAATAAACGTGCACGTGGGTAGGCAAGTATTGAAGCAAGATTTCCTGTTTGTGTGTTTTTGCTGGCAGGCAATAGAAACTGAAGTTAGAGTCTGCAAATCTTCCTCTAAAACTATCTTCTCTGGATTCTGCTGCTGTTTGCTCCAAGAAATCCTATAGATAAGCACTGTAAATATTTAATCCACCAGCCTTGCGGGTGGCATGGTGCATTAGTACAGCTTGCGTGACATAACATTGTTTATGTAGTTGGTTTTATATTGTTGGCTTCGGTGGCTGTAAAGCACAAGTGTAAGCTCCCTGCCTATACACTTATTTTATTTTCAGATCTGAAGTCCATTCCCGTGTGACACTTTTCTGCTGCTGTTTAGGAGAATGGACATACTAAAGCAGTGAAGAATTGAGATTTGAATGTTGCTGCAGAGAAAGAGTGACATAAAGGAGAAACAAGAAAGAGGCACAGAAAATGGAAGTCACAGCAGGGATGTATTGCAAAAGTTTTTTAATTGTATTGCTTGTCAAGCAAATTCCATTGGTCAAGTAATTTGGAACCTCGGTCTGAGGGCATGAGGGAGGCAATACTGTTGTTCTTGATGAGAGAATTTATGGATACCAAAATCTCTGTCCAGTACGCCCTGTCATTATGTCCAGAGGCAGTATGCCTTTTCTCAAGAAAGGAGCAGAAAGGCTTATATTATTTTTAATGAACTTTGGGAGCCCTTTATAAAACATTAACAAATGTCTGATGGCTGCCATGTTCTTATAAACAGGATTTTTATTTTTTTAATCCTTGTGCTTTAGTCCATAAACTGTTGATATTTCCAGCCTCTCAGCCAAATTAATGCTAAAGAGGATACATGTGTCCAAAGTTTCCAAAGAGCTAGATATCACCCAGTGATATCCAGGAATTTCCTTTTAAAAATATGTTAAAATCACTAAGAACGTTTCCTGAGCAACCTGAAAGAAGTTTATGTTGGGCACTGGGTAAGCATATACCAAAGCATGTTAGCTTGGTTACATCTACTTGTGCTTTAAAAATCACAGTTGATAATGTCATTATGAACAACACACAGACTTTTTTTTCTGAGATTGAAGATGTCATCGTGGATAGGACTCACAATTATGTGTCACTGAATTATAGAATTATATGTATGTTGTGAATGGCCATTGAAGAGCTGGAAACATTAACATGAAAAAGCACCTGAAAACCTTGGGAATTTCGCCTGCTACTTTCTCTTCTTCCTTTTTTGTGTTAAGTCATAAGAGAACAGGGTGCAAACTTGCACAAGAAGGACAACAAAGACTAATTCTTGGATTGTCTTTAAATATGGTACTCCCATTGATTTGGCTTGCTAGGCTGCACAACTCATCAAATCATTTTTGGGCTACCTTTTCCCCAAAAATAATCTCTGAGTTCAGTATGCAAATTGAGTAACCCTTTTGGTTTTTTATTCATTGTTGTGATAACTTCTTCACCAAAAACTTTCATCATAGAAAAATTGTTGTTGAACTAAAGGGTTTGTTCAGTGTAGTAAGGTGGTCACGTTTGAAAAGCACTCTCTCACCGAATCAAGGACTCGCATGGTGGTATGTTGTAGTAAGAATATGCATACGAAGAAAACTCAATGCTTTTCAGAGCATTTCATATCCTTGTGTTTATTTGGAACTTACTGGTAAATATTCTTTCATTAAATACAAAATACTTAAATAACAATACGTAGACTATAGATTAAAATTAACCTTTTTATGCATTTTCAAGCTATTGCATATAAAGTTAGTATTTACAGTATTTTCATTTCTATTTGGTTTTCATTTGTATGGGATTTTTTTAATGTCTTGGTTATTAATGGAATGTTGATTTAAGAGTCCAAATGTTAGACAGATTTACTATTATGTCAGAAAAATAGATGTACAGGACATGAAAGATATATAACCTTTCCCCCAAGTATACAGTTTCTGTAACTGAAGGTTTACTGTGCCTAATGCCCTTAGTTACTGTAGCCAAGACCAAGGAATCGAGTTAGGAGAATGTTAGTTGTATTTTATGGACATTTAAAGTTGAGTTCTTTAGCTTTGGTTAGTGTTAGACCAGACAGCTACATTGCTGTACAGTAGTTGGATACCTATTTCATTACCTTATTTAAAAATGATACTGTATGTCAAATCTGTGATTTCAAGAATCAAAGGAAAAACTCAGGCATACATTATTTTTAAAGAAAGAGAACTGAAGGGAAAGGAAGGTGCTGGACAATGCTGTATGTACTGCTAATTCTTTGTGGGAAGAGGTTTTGTGAGGAAAGTCTTGACTGCACTAAGTGAAAACAGTGTTGATTAGGAAGAAGTATAAGGCTGTTGATTGGAAGTGGACAGAGTGAAAGAAATGTCCTAAGCAAGTTAATAGCCTCAGCCACATCTGCTGCTGCTTTTTTATTGGAAATTTTCACATGAAAACCTGGTTTGCAAGCTGGAGTTTGGAGTAACTTTTCTTTACATTGGATCCTGACTTCCCTGCAAAAAGCAATTAAAACCATATGTATCACTTTTTTGGGTGCAAACTTCCCTTTGTCCCACACAGACCTGGGAGCATTACGGGTAACATAAGAGCTGAATTTTGAAAGTAGTTACAGAATAAAGTTACTCTTCCAATGCATTTTACAGAGTAATTTTTTCACCAGATGCATTTGCTTACATAGGTTGTTATTTTTTGCTTTGCTCGTGTGGTTGTTTTTATTTAAAAAAAAGCCAAAACAAAACCAAAACAACAGCATAAAAATCTTGGTGCTGTACTTCCCCTTTGACATTTCTAGGAGCAGTTATTGACCTTAAATGGTTTTAACTTTTTTTTTTTTTAAATGCCAGTCCTAAAACACAAGTTCATTTATTTAACACCTACTGAGCAATTAGGCAAATGTATACTGATTTGTGTGGCTATGAAAGCCACATGAGTGGAAGCCAATTGTATTGATCACTTCAGCCAATTAGACTTGTACAACACATGGTTATCTCGTTTTACTCACTAATATGCAGTAAAGAAAACTGGCAGCTAAGAGTTGTTTTACGATGAAAGCCCTCTTTACTTACTAGGCTGCTATCACTGCTGTGAAGGACAAGTCTGGTAACATATTTAACAATCTTTTCAAGGCTACAACTCGGAGTTACTGAGACAAGAAAAAAATGTTGGCACAATTAGCATTTGGTTGAGATGTTGCAGTTCCCGGCCAAATAAAATGTTTTAGATTAAAGTTTGGATTCGGCAATATATTTTGAAAGGAAAACTGTTGACAAGGCTACAAATATTGTGAAGGGCGGCAGTGTGACAGGCTTGATCTGGAGTGGAAGTTCTGTTTGTCTCTGAGAATTCTGTTATTTTGAAACTATCATCCCTTAATACCTCAGAAACTAAAACCAGCCTATAGTACTCGCTTTAGCCAGATGAAGTGTCATGGACTTACTTAACAGTATATGGGTTTCGTTTCATTCTGATGGTGAGGCAAAGCTAGGCCTTTGCTAAGCAGAATTGCAAAGGAGTTAAATCACAATGCAGATGCAAATGAATTTGGGTTGAGATTTAGCTAAAACTGAAACACTGCCTGCAGTCGTGGGGATTAATTCCATCGTCCATTGTCATTTAGACTCCCTTTTTTCTTCTGCTGTAGGGTTCGTCATTTTATAAATCATTCTGTGGGGCTAAGATTTTTTCAGCTCCTTCGAGCTACAGTATTAGGAAAGAGTTCCATCCTACCCTCCTCTAAAAGGTCAAGCTTGTTGTTTATTGCGAATGAAAAGGGTTTCTTTTCTTTTCCTCCCTCTCCTTTAACTTCTAATTCCATCCTTCTTTGCAGTGCCACCAACTGGCTTTGCTGCTCTGAAATGGCCAGCAAGCGTACTGTTAAAATTTATGTGGCTTAACCTCTTCTCTGTGAAAATGACCAGCAAAGCTAATATCCCAACGCCCTTTCTGAGCCTGCATGCTCTATCCTGGCTAAATAAAATAATGTGTTTTAGTAATGCTTGCCAAAACATGGGGGGGAGAGAGGGAAGGTATCGTACGATCTTAATTTAGAAATAGCATCTCTGGAAAAGCTGATCTTGAGAGTTGTTTAAAATTGTTAAATCCATATTTTATGCAGGGCTGCAAAAACCTGGGGGAAAAAACAGCAGCAAAACCAAAAAGAAAATCTCTTTTAACATATTTTCTTAATGCTTTGTGTATGTGGAATGTATTAGGTCTATGTTATCCATCATTTCTCCATTACGAAATCTCAGTTCATTAAGTCTTATCTGCAGCCTTTGAATAAAATGCAGTCTTCCTTTTTTTAGTAGCAGGGCAGGTTACTCTTTATCAGCTGCTAGACCTTGCAGATGTTTCCCTTGTAGCCATATATAAAATGGCTGATATGGCATGAATCTCTGCATAATAAATAACCTTCAAATGCCAGAATCCTATTTTAGATTTCACTTCAACTCTTAAATTCATACACATCTTCCTTTGATATGACAATTCAGGGTTACAGAAACAATTGATTCATTAAAAAGAATATTCAGAAATAGTTACAGCATTTTAATAAGGTATGCATGAAAGTAAGATTGATAGGATGTGAATTGTTGCGATGCACCAAAAAGAACAAAGCGGCGTAAGAAACTGTAATGAAAGACTTGTTTCAATCTTCGTGATGGTGCTAGTATCTTCAGTATTCAAAAGCATAAAATAACAAGTAGAACTGATAATATGTACCAGTGCAACCTGTGCTGCGCACTAAGAAGAATGGGCTCTTAACATTCTTGAAGTTAGGTGCGTGCCGAGTTCCTTGTTATCTCAGGGCTTCAGTAGTGGCTTTGTGACTATCACTAAATCCCAAAGCTAACAGATAGTCAGTGGCACAGGAAAACGGTAGTATGAATGCATTTTGTTCTAAATGATGTAGAAGAGTTGCCTTTAAGAATCTGATTCTTCCTTGGAAGTCTTTCTCTAACAGCAGTAAGCAAAATTACTGTATATAAATACTGCCAGATTTATAAATCAGGTATCTTTACAACAAATAAATTTGCTTTCCTGATGCTCTTCAAAGTATTTTTTCCTCTAGGTTGCATATCCTTATTAGCAGCATAGGTTTCATAGAAGAGTCCTTGGCTTCCTTACATTTCATTATGGTGAATAGATGCAAATCAGAAGAATGAGGCAAGGTTAAGGCTAATTTATTGTGCCCACTAGAATCCAAATTTGGATTAATTTCAGTGTTCCACAACTGCATTGATTTTTGGGGATAAAAAACAGGGGGAGAAAGTGTGTGCGTGGAAGTGAGTGATTGTTTTTTCAGTAGATGAGATCTAAAGCAAGCTTCCCACCTTTCAAGGATGTGATGCCATATTTTCATATCAAACTGCAAGCATTTTCTCCAGCGAATGGGTTTGCCTGTGCCATCGAAGTAGATACCTACTGTAAACTTGCTGGAATAGTGGACAGACTCTGTCTGTCTTTTCTTCGCTACTTGAGAGAAGGAATGAGAGGAGAGGAGGAATCCTGAAATCCAGGCCAAAGGGAGCAAAGCTGCTGCTGACCTCTACAACTTGTTTTAAAGCTTGGCGTTGTGTAAGATGCTAAGCAGAGTACTGCTAGTTAAAATACGAGGAAGATGAAGGCAGCTGCTGTGCTGAGACTTGCACTGCAGATTGACTCATTGTTGGAAAGGAACTATGAAAAATTGGTGCCAGAATCTGCTCAGAAACCAGAAGAGCATGCGGAAGGAGAGAGTTGTGAGAATGCTTTGGAGTGTAAGGGTTTGGGAACTTGATCCAAAAAGCACAGCAAAGAAATCCAGAGGAGTGCTAAAGGCAAGCAAGCCCAGAGGTGTCTGAGCTGTCCATAGAAAAAGGCATCAGGAACCACAACTATTGGGAAGGCTTCCAGGAGGGAAAAGGACTTTGCCAGAAGCCAGAAAAATTACTTTTTAAGAGATTTTTATTAAACTTTTTCTTTCCAGTGAACTAAGCAACCAAGCACTGGCAAGTTGGTCCAGGATGTGCCAGATCCTGAGGCAAATTCAAAACAACAATTGGTTGAATTTGCTTTACTTTAAGGATTTGCCTAGGAAACAGAACTTTTCTTTCATTTTAGGTTTTAATTTAGTTTTACTTTTTTAAACTGGAAAACAAATGCATTTGTTACTATTTTAGAGAGGGGCTGAAGTACCATTTTGATGCATAAAAGCATTTGCTTGTGTTTTACTGCAGAGAAATGCATAGTAAGAACATTCCTAATACTTTCTGAATGTAAAAGTATACAACAATGAAACCAACCAAAATAATTGGAGGCAATTTTTTCCCCCTCATCTTTCAAGTGAACTGTAGGAAACATTGCTTAACTTTTCAGAGGGATAGCTGACTCTCTTGCAAAATTAATGGGGTGCTTCTGGCACTGTGATCTGTTCTCTGTTCCATGCAGTTGTGTACCAGTTTGTGTGCTGCAGTGGAGATGGCACTGATCTGGCAACACTCTCAAGAGCCGCACCCCAATTCTGAAGAATCCAAAACCACATCTGGGATGGCAAAAGCCAGCAGCTAATATTCACGTAATTTGAGGGGTGGAATATCTTTCTAAGAAATAATGCGCTTGATGACTGTCAGATCACAATAACCTTACTTTAAGACAAGATAGTAGAAACAAAGAAGTTCTATTTTTTCTAGCAAAATAAAAGGATAGGCATGTGTTTACAAAATTAGAACTGTTATTACCAAAAAAAAAAAAATGTTAACAAGATGTAATTAGAGCACAATTCTGTTCCCAAACACCAAATGAGATTGGGTACTACTGATCTGTCTCAACAGGGAGCACTGATAACATCAGTCAAGCACACACACTGGAGACCAGCTTCTCAGATCAACCTCCTTCCATGATTACTGTCTTCTAATTGTATTCCTGATACATCAAATAGGCACTGGCAGCAAATTAGCCTTCAAAATTAATCTGGGCACTCTGGTCTCTGCAACTTTGGTGGCATCATTAATTATGAATTCTGTGTGTTGTTGAAAATGCAATTGAAATGTTAGTACAGTCATCTTAGATGGAGTTAATTTTGATGTTAACATTTCATATCTTCATTTGAACTTGCTTCTCCCTCCACTTCCTAAGTAAATGGAACAGTGAGCGCTCACTTTGAGGGTGGCACACCTTTTACCAGGCAAAGCACTTACTGCATTGGCTTCTCTGTCAAAGTGCTTTAAATCTCACCTGTTGTAAGAAATATTGACTATGCAAATTATTGATAAACTTCCAATCGTCATTGTGCCCCAACGTTTGAGAAAGATCAGAATGGGAAAACTGGTAAAACTGAGAGTGGTGTTTCAAATGGGGATGCACACAGGCACTTAGAGAGTTCCAGTCAGTTTAGGAGGCTTTGTCTCAACAACTGATTTACCCATTCGTTCAAATGCAGAAAAACACTGTCTGTTCTATTAAATAGGAGTTATACCAGCAAAAGCACATGGCCTGTTTTTCTTTTGAAAAGAGTAAAGCAGTGCTTAGAGACTTCAGAGTGAGTTGTAAACATTTTGGCTTCCCGATTATAGCATCTAAGCTGGTAATCACCAAGTGTGTGTTATACTTCATGTTGTCTGTTTTCTGAAGATTGAGAAGTTATAACAATGTAAGATATCTGTGCTTCACTCTACATTCTAGTAGTCTTTATTTTCAGTTTATAGCCTGGGGATATAGGACTGCCAGTGTCCCCATTATCAGATGTGTATAGCTCTTCCTCTCTTATTTTTTACCCATAATTTCCTAGTAGAAGTGATTGAGTTTTACTTGAGTCTTACTCCGTGCAAAAAGGAGACTAACTGCTAGCTTTGAGAAAGCGGCTTGTAGCTGATAAAATTTTGATGGCAGCATATATTTTTAATTGTTATTATTTCTAGATCCGATATTTCTGTTGGTTTTGGGTTTGGGTTTTGGTGTTTTTTTTTTTAATTTTAGTTCAACAAAAAATCAGCCACACAGCTAAAAAAGAACAGCCCAAACTCTCATTCCCTATGAAACTATCCCTCATTTCAAAAGGTTCATTAAACTTACTTGCAAAGCCCGGCGGAATTCTTCACTGTGAGGGTGGTGAGGCACTGGAACAGGTTGCCCAGGGAAGCTGTGAATGCCCAGTCCCTGGAGGTGTTCAGGGCTAGGCTGGATTGGGCTTTGAGCAACCTGCTCTAGTGGGAGGTGTCCCTGCCAATGGCAGCAGGGTTGGAACTCGATGATCTTTAAGGTCCCTTCCAACTCTAACCATTCTATGATTCTTTGAAATTAGAGTTTAGGAAAAGGAAAGCCCTCATATAAAAAAGGGTGTTGGTCTGTATGATCTTTAAAGGTCCCTTCCAACCCAAACTATTCTATGATTGTATGAATTCTTCATGAATGTCTAATGGTGGGGTCAGTATCAAGTGCTCAGCAAAACTGAGCACTTGATAGAGTATTTCAAAATGTAATTGTATTTTTTTTAATCTTTGTCTGTGTTTGCCATAAAGCTGCTAAGATAACCATTTTGCCCGTGAAAGTGTGATAAAACCAGCAGCTAATGATCTAGTTAGCTGAAACATTCAAACTATGCATACTCTGTACAAGAAGCTTTCTTTTAGGAAAAGTACCTCAGAGGAACTGTATCTCCTGTGACTCAATGGAAACTAGTAATGTCAAGCCATGTATATACTAATATTTTTAATAGGTTCTTTCGTATGAGATGTCCTTTTGGGTTAATTGAGTGCTAGCTTTGGTTTCTTCTTGAGCTTTCTGCAGCAGACGGGAGAAGAAGTATAAAAGGAGGTGTGCTGTGGACTTCTGTGGATTAAATGCCTCTTGCATAGAGGTAGGGAGGAGGATGGGGCTGGATTCTGCTGCCCCTCAAGATCCCTCACAGTCCTGTTTTTGTTACCAGGATAACACATGTCGCAGTGTAATTTCCAGATGGCTTTTGAAGTTGGAGGTAACAAAGTGTTTACTAAATGCCTCTCATATTGCTCTAAGAGAGCCCAAACTGCTTTCTGTTGTCAGCAGCAGTGGAAAACCCATCTTTGTAATTAATACTATAGGTCTATTTTGTCATGATACTTGTTCCTAAATGGCTCTGAGTTCTAATTAATTTTGTCCTAAAGGTTTTTGTATATACTTTGTCCATAGTAGATTGTGGAATTCCTCGAATATATTTATATATGGAATGGAGAAGATATAAAAATGTATTATTTATGTAAGTGCAGACAGAGAAAGGACAGGTATGAGCACACCCACAAAAAATATATCAGTATATTCAGAGAAAGAAATCCTGACTGTAAGTTTAAAAGTCAGAGATAAAGCTTCCATTGACTTCAGTGGGTAAGAATCTCACTCAGAGAAAATCAGAAACATGCCTTACATGAACCGAAATCAAGATGTATGTCCATTACCCCACAGAAAGAGGATATTTAAAATATTTATGTAAGTATTTCAAAGGCTTGCCAGTTCAGCTTTGTTAAAGGAACCTGTATGCATGTTGACCCTATGTTTGTTTGTTTCGTGGAAAACTCATGCAGCTGCTTTTCATAACTGTGCTCACATCTGCTGTTGCTATGTCATTTTTAGCCCGATTTCCGAAGGAAATGGGGTTTATGTGATTACACTGTGTGCGCCTGGGTGTGCGTGCACACGTGCATCCACATGCATGTGAGTGTTTCCCACAATGACAGATTTTTTTAACTAACTGTCCAATTTCAGCCAAATCTGAGAGAGGGCCCAGTTTCTCAGGTGCTCCATTCCTACAAATTTCCTGAAGTATAGGCAACTGGTTAAGAAAACCAGAGGGCGACAGACCTTGGAGTAAGTTCTGTGTATGAGTTCAGCCCTTATGAGACAGCAGAGAACACAGCTGTTGTGAATGATCTAACTCCTGAAAAGCTGCAATTTAAGTTGCCACCTTCTTAGATACTGGAGTAATTGGTTATGACATACAAATCTGCAAGAGATCAGGCTTTATTAATTGACTGTTCACAAAATTCTGTTTTCTAATGAATTGTCTTCTTATTTAAAAAACCCCAAACCTGGTCATTTTTCAGTAGTAGTGACTGTAGGCTATTTTACAGGAGAGGAAATTTTAGATTTAAGAGGGGAAGAAAGCATGAAGGGTTGGTAGTAACTTTTATTGGCAAGAGCTTTCAGTAGTATTGCATGTGAAAGCTGTAAGTTACTTCTGCAGTCTATGCTAAGGAAAGGTGAATAAAACCTTTATGCTGTACGAAAACCCCCATGAATTCTCTATGTAGCACATTGCTTGCATAGAAGAAAAATCAAGTGTCATAAAACTCCCTTATTTCTCAGTTGTATGATAATATTTCTCATCTCTTCCTTTGGTTGATTGAATTCCTCTCATAGAGAGAAATTCTCATTCACCTATGTGGAACTAGAAAAGAAAGGAAAATTATAAGCAATAAATTGTAGGAACTTTTACAAGTTGCCTGATACAGCTTTTCCATAAATTTGCTATTGGAAAAACGTGATTGATGTTTATAAAGAGGTATGTATCAGGCTGGCTTTATACCTGTGGATGTATATGTTTACGTGCATATGTAGAAAGAGTGAGTGAATAACCCGGAGCAGGAGCGAGATCTCTCTTATTGGAAAGGGAATTTGTAGCCCACTAACTACGAAAAAGCCTCTCTTTTCAGCCCTAATGGACTGTGAAATATTATACTTTAAACCTGTCACTTTTCCAGGTCTGAATATTGCTTGTCCTGTGCCTTAGGGAAGTGTAATTGGGAGTGTGTGCATGGGGGTGTTTTGGGGATAAAGAAGTAGGTGGAAATTCCACAATGGAGAGAAAAAAAGGAAATATTTCCTAGTGGAGATGGCAGTGTGTATATTTTTATTTTTAAGAAGTGATTGAAGACGTTCAAATGTCTAAAAGGTAGGAATGTTAGAAATGGCCTCAGGGAAAATGGATTAGTGGGCACAGAAGTACAGAAGAGGTAAACGGTCAACAGGCAGGACATGATGAATTAAACTTACTGTACAGTTAAAGGCCTCATTACATGGTTTTTAGATTTATTAAATGAATTTGAAATATAATTGCCTTTAAAGCAATAAAAAATAAATGCACATCCTTTGGGCAGATATGATGCCTTATTTAGGTGTACCTTATCTAGGACATTATTGGTTCTACCCAGCAAAATGCTTGAATGTTTTTTGTGATTAAATTTACAAAAGTAACCTCACCCCGACAAGAGTATGTTTTTCTCTCAATAACATGTACAATGCTGAAAGAGAGACAGTTTCTATGCGTGCACGCTGAAGTTTCTCAGAGGATTTCACGCAGGTACTCTGATGTAGAAGTATTCTTTTGAAAGCCAAGGGGAAAAGTCATTTTAAAACATGTCATAGTTTAGCTGGAATGCCTCACAGTGTAAGCTTAAAATAACTGCAGAGCATTGTCTGAATGTAGCTCAAGCAACGGGAAAGAAAGAATATTAGCAGTCCTGCATCTCTCATTTATCTGAACTCCAGCAAATGGACACTTCATTTTATATCTTGACATTTCTTTGTTTTTATGTATTTGGCTGGTATATATCCAGGAAGACACAATGCAGTTTCTTTGAACTCTGTTGCTGAACATCTGTAAAAGTTTACTTGGCACATGGTAGCAATTTTAAGCTGTGTGTATGGCGAAGATGTGTATGTGTCTCTCTACAGAAGTTAAACTGGTGAATCTACCAGATTTGTCTAAACCATTTCATTTATCCAACTGTGGGTTGCTTTTTTTTTTAATGATATGTCATGTTTAAAATGTTATATTGAAAATATTTTTTTATGCTAAATATACTTCAAAAAATAATAGTAAAAAAGGCCCTACCTTAGCTGTAGTGTTTTGGATTAAGTTTTATATATGTATGTATATACCTCTGTATAAGTCTTTCACCATAGACCCTGAAAATCAATTTACTTTCATTTACAAGTGTGATCTGCAACTGTACCATTTCTATGGTAAGTGAGAATGTTTGGCTTACTAGCACGGAATGGAGGACAACATAAATCCCAATTTTCCTTCAAATTTGAACTTCATGTCTTTTTTTCTTTTTTTCAAAAAAGAAACATACCCCAGTCGTGATCTTTCTTCCTCCCAGGAGCAAATGAGAAATGTTTTTCATGAAAATACACAGATACTTTCTTAAAATCTATTTCCTATTTGTGTTAGCTTTTGCTAGGTGACGTGTGTGCTTTGGGACTCAGTTGCTATTTAAGGAGTCTTGACATAAAATCCATAGGCTTTGGGCAGATACAAGGGACTCTATGTGGTTGTCTGTAGATTTCCTTCATACTTACTATTGTTTTATTTATTTTAAAATATAAGAAATATAAATTTTCATTTGTGCACATAGTATAGAGGGCTGTCAGCTGTACTGCTGCTTAGTTTTGTGATGGAGCACAGGTTACCAGCCTACAGTTGCTATTTGGGGTTTGCCTCAGTTTACAGACCAGCAGAGAACTGTTGGGATTAAGTTGGAAGTGGAAAAGGAGGCCCATGAGAACAACTGATGAAAGGGGACACAAAGGTGACCCATGGGCAAGGTCAAAGGATAGAACACAGGCAGAGAACAGGGATGAAACTCTTCTGCTTAGAGGCTGGATTCAGTGTTTGGCACTAAACATTAATTAGACTAGGTGGAAGCTGCAGTTCTGAATTTTGTGCCATAAAAATCTTTTGAGTAGTTGATTAAACCATTAGCAAATCAATCTACCGTCTTTAAAACCCTCTTTAAAACCAACATTTATTGCTACTCATCAGGCATTTGTTTAGAAATGGAGTTTTGGTCTTTGATGTGTTTTACAAATGGATCATCCATTTCAATTATAACTGGTACTAATATGTAACTGCAAAGCTAATGGTGAAACACACAGCTAAAATGCTTGGTGCTTACAGAATTTACTTATATTTTAATGGCAGGTCCATGAATGAATGCAGAGTGTTAGATTTCTGTTGATGTTTACAGTAATAGCTGTATTTTGCAGTCATCCATTATGCGGATCCATATTTCATGTGAGAAGACCTGCAAGGACTTTACTGACAGCATGGAGGTTTGCATTATTAATTCCGTTTGAGAATCACTAGAAAACACTGTCCTTAAACTGAGTGTAAAATGCAGTAGTTTTTATACATCTTCCCTGTGGGGGAAAATACAGTGCGGGTCCTTGATGTCGATGTATTGAGAGTCCAGTATTTGCATTAGGAAATACTTCATATCTCCTAGTGGGAATAATTAAACTGGATTCCTGTGGTGTGAATAGATGCCATAGCTTTTATTGCGCTCCATTTTTCCATGTGTAATTGAACAGCTTTGTACTAAGAGAACAAAGGTTAGATGTGTGCAAGTTTATCTGGATACTAGGTTTCAGTTAGAGGAAACTCCAATTCCTCCTACTTTTTCCAGGTTGTCTTGTAGGCAAAAGACATGCTGATTTCCTCCTCCAGCGCTGCTAGCAACACTAAGTTCTTTTTCATTTTTAACCAGGATTTTTTGGCCTCAGATCCTAGATATCTGAGAAACCTACAGATATAAAAAAGGCATAGTTAAAAAGAACTTCAGGACCATCGCACAATGTACTTTGAAAAAAAAAAAATCATGGCAGACAATATTTGCTTTTTTTATGATCATTCAATCTAATATATGGCACAGCTGAAAATCTCCAGGGAGAAAATGAGCTGTGTCCTTTGCACAAAGAGGTTTAGCAGATGCACTGGTTACTTTTAAGGAGATGTTATTATTATATTAGGCTCCAAATGTTTTTGATGTCTCTAAAATAACCTTTGAAGAGCTCCAGCTTCCTGTGCAGTGATATGGTCAGTAGCATGACGTGGTGCAAGCAGTCTTGTGTTCCAAGTCATCTGCCTCTAATACCAGTTCCTGCCAAAAAGAGAGGGTAGGTTTGGTTTTGTTAAGTGGTGTGGGGTTTTTTGAAGTAAACTTAACGTCGTCAGAGGTTGCAATTTCTGCAAATTAGTAACAAGAAGAAATCGTTGTATACTGTTTCGGAAGAGTTTATGTTGTCTTTGTTCTGATTCCACACCTAAAAATTTTACAAAAGGTCTGATTTATCCAGTTGTTACAGTACTTCCATATAACACAGTGTGTGAATTTTCTTTATGTTAGTCATCTGAACTATAGAGAAACTTATGAGAGACCAGTGGCTGTAAAACTTTTTACCGAAATGAGGTTAAAAGCTGCAAAAATTTAAGTGCCCGTGACAGAATAAATCAGATTACAGTGAGGTGCAGAAACTGAACTTGAGGATTGTAGTTCTGCATTTGATGCTGTGGAGAGGTTGAATGTGTGCCTGCCAGGTCTTAGAGGCTCAAGTAGGTACAGGTACCCTCCATCACTCTTTCTGAATGCAGTGACCCTCTTCATTTCTGGGGTGCGGTATGGGGCAGGTGACCCTCCATCCCTGGGGTCTTCCCACCATCCCTTGGGTTGCTCCTGGCTGTTGGGAGCTCCTCTCCCCAGGCCCCAGCAGGACAGGGCTGGCCTGGCCCCAGCAGGTGAAGGCACCTGGGCCTCTGACTGTGTTCACATACTGTGAACCCAGCAGTCAGAACACTGAAGAAAAAAGATGAGCAATAGGGTTGTAGTTGTGTCAAATTACTTCTGTGATGAAAGGTACATCTGAGGAGATTGGCTTTTTCCTTCTTCCAGCTGTTCTTGGTGAAGAGGTGAGCATGGATGTGCAGGACGTGTGTTATGGTTGGCTCCTATCTGAGCCACGTGTGGGTTGCCATGAAGCCAGCAAAACAAAATGCTTGTTCATGTTCTCACTTCAAGCAGCAAAACTTTTAAATGCACAGTATTTCATGTTTATGTTTTCATCAGGTCAGGATCATTTTGCCTATTTGGATTTCAGCCGAGTGACAGCCCTGGTGGCATTAATGCATTGCTTTTGGTAGAAGTCATTAGATGTGGTAATGCCCTGAACCCTGCAAATTTTTATTTAGGCTTTTCAAGCATATCGCTATTTCCATTCTGCTTGGAAACTGAGGCAAAGAGATGAGACAGGCATTGTTTGGGGTGTCAGAAAAAGCTGAGTCAAACCAGCCGTGTCCTCTGAGCCCCAGTCCAGTACCATTCGGATCAGAGCTCTTTGCCACCCCACCCCTGCCACGCTGGAAGCCAGCGGTGAAACGATTTGTTTGACGTGGAGCGCTCCAGGTCCTGGGGGTTTGCACACTAATCCTTTGTGTGACAACACTCAAATCTCAGGCTTACAGACACGGGGGTGATGAGTGTGTTATAAGTGCTCGGATAGATAAAAATAAAATAAACTGTTAAAATGGCTCCATTTTTTAACTTGTAAGAAAGTCTCAACGAGATAAGATATTACCAGTGCTAAGAACAGCTCTGAAAGGATGTCAAGATAGTGCTACTATGAACATGAGCATTTGTGGTGATCCTTCAAAAAAAATAAGCTGAGAAACAATTTTTATTCATTCTGTCCCCTTGGGACATGCTGACTAGTGATGACTTGTCTGGCTCAGCTATGTGTGGTCTAATACACTTTATTTGCCAAGATCAGTCAACACTCATTAGAAGTAAACTTCAGCACTTAGTTCAGATTCAGTAAATAGGTTTATTAGTTTAGGTGAAATACTCTTAAGTCTTCAGCCTCACCCAGATGACACAGTAATCTGGGTGTAACAAGGAGAGAAACTATTCATAAATCCTTCTATTATTCTAGTGTCACTGAAATGGAGTTCAGTTTTATAAATAACAGGTTTGGCTTTCTTCCATGGAGATTCTGCTGTTACAGACCCAAGATTCACTCATTTTGTCTAGGTGTAATTTAAATTTTAGCTCAGAAAATTATATATTCATGTGATTACAACTGTCTAATATAAACCTAAACGTAGACTAGAGTTTGAGCTTTTAATAGTCCTTCCATATTAGAATTAATAAAGAGAATTAATTTGTAGAATATAGATGATCTATTAGTGATGACAAAATAATTCAACACAAAATTTTATTGATTGTGTTAAATACATGTTGCACTCATTACACATATGAATGCATTTGTACTTGAGTTATGAGCTTGTTTCAGGAAGCAATTTTTAACCATTTCAAAATCAGAGTAGGTTAACACCAAAGGAAGCACAATAAAGAACAGTTGTCTTTTTTTGTGGAGTTGGTTTTTAATAATGCTTGGAAATTTGTTACCATCTACCAGTGTACCCAAATATAAAATAATAAATAGTTATTCAGTGCAATAAATAAGAAATCATATTTCATCTTTAATTTTGAATTTGGTTTATTGGTATAGGTTTGGTGATTTTTAAGTAATTGGTGTAAAGTAATTGGCATTACTTTAAAATTTGTTCTTCTTTTTCCTGTACTTTTCTTTAGAAAAAAGCACAGAGAAAGATTTCCTTAGTTCGTGGTCTGAATTGCATCATATCTTTCAAGGTGTGGATTAGGACTTTTTGTCTGATCACCAAAAGTTATCATGATTTAGGCAATTTGAAAACATGAAAACCTATGGAAGAGTGTGTGTAGTCCAGCTGTATGAATATGTGGAACTGCTGTTCATTTTCTTCCTGTCACCTCCTGTAGCTATTCCTGAACATTAACAATATAACTTAAATTCAAGTTAGCATAATTACTTATAAATTTGAAGTACAGCAATAATTAGAAAATGCATAATATCAACAGAGCTTCGAGGATCTTGTTAAAGAATGTAAATTTAATTTGAGCATACATAAAATGGTAGCCTAGACCCAGGTATGGTGACAGCCTCATTATCCAATAAAAAGTAGTGATGTAAAGTCCTCGTATGTTTTGCCCCAGGAATCTGACAGCCATTTACTCTGCAGAATTTGAGAGTATGAGAGTATACGAAAATATGAGATTCCAATTATGGTACTTTTCATTTAAATCAACATCTTTTATTAACCTTTTGCTCCCATTAGAACAGGTGAATGGAAGTTTTCAGATCCATGTCACATAAATGATTACAGTGCTTTTTATGTTAGAAACAGACAATAGAAAGTCTCACTTGTACAATTTCAGTGTGATTTAAATCTATTTAATGATTGGTTTGCAGGATTTCATTTCAGAATTTAATGTAGCTATAACAAATACACCGACACATCTTGTTAGTTCCATCTCAGGTTAATATTGATAGCATAGTCAAGGAAAATGTGTCTGTCTTTGTGACAAAAATAGGACCTTAAGCACAGAAAGCTATGAATAAGTCAAATTGCTTAACATATGGGCATGGTCTTTTGGCAATATGGAGAGGATGGAAGGATTTTCATTAACATAAAGCCATTTTGGCTTCTGAAGGGCTCAGTGGTCTAAATCCTCTCAGTATTTATCTACGTTTCAGTATTTACATCTAGATCTAGGTCATGTTCTACATCTATCTGAGGTTTTCATACGGCCTTTATGTTTCTAACATTTTATGACCTTTAGCTATATGGTAAGCCATGCGTTTCCTCAGACGGGAACCTGGGACTAGAGAAAGTAAAGGCATGTTTATACTACAGAGGCAATCGGCTGGTTCTGTTCCCAGATTTATAAATGCTGACAAGGAAGTTTGTTACCTCAGGTGCTGGGTTGTGTGGCTTCACTGATTTTGGACCTTTGATGGAATCCCCACATGACTGGTACCACACCATGAGGACTTGCTAAGTTGACTGTAGCTACTCTGCACTCTGCGGTCTGTCTGCAGGAGACAGATACATCCGTCGTGGCCCATGCAAGTTGTCTAGGATACGGATCGTGGAACAGGGATGGCATTTAGATGACGCCCTAACGGGCTGTTGTGCTCATTCAGTGGACAGTATTCCTGCATGATTAATTTCTAATGTTGCTGATTTTTTGCAAGCTTTCAGGCAAAGTTATGAAACAACAATAAATTAACCTGACTGAGTCCTTGTACTCTTATTTTGGTAGTGATAAATATATATTTATTGATTAAAATAATTTTGAAGAACTTCTCATTTTTTGGAAGCAGCAATAGAGTGGTCAGTCTTTGTGTTGCTGAAGCATCATGTGAATACTGGTAAATTCCACAGTGTGTACATGCTGTGTGAACACAGCATCAAAAGTACAGGCCGAGTCATAGTATGTTTTATTACAAGCAACAAGTGCTACTTAAATTAAATGCTGGTATGTTTGCTAAAGCACAGAATTTTGACAACATCATGGTAAAAAAAATACTGTTTTCAAAACCAAATGCTTAAAGCATCTTGAAGCCTAAAACTGCTGCATGGTAAATTACTCCAATAATATGCCTAACTTTTTGTGAAGCATAGACCTCACAAAGAGGAAAAGGCTGGAGCTGTCAATACTAGTTTTTTGTCGTTTACCTAAAGGAAGAATGTAGTGCTTGAGACATGGTTGAGAAAGACAATATTAAAAGTTTCTCCATGAATCTCAACAAGGAGATGCAAACTTAATTGCAGACTCTGAAGTGTGAGAGGTGACCTGTGTGTTCCACCAGCTTATATACTACAGGTGTCAGTGCTAATACCCGTTCCTTCTCAGTTTTGTTTGAGAGTAAATTTAAGGATTTTTAAGGAGCCATTTCTGAAATATACACACACATTTGTTGAATTTATTCAGTGATTCAAGTCAAATCAAGAAACAGTTCACAAAGTTTCTGAAGGTGGTATTTTTTACAGAAAAAGCTGTTTTCGGCTGTTTTCAGAGAAGTGCAGATCTGTCATCTGGAGCTCTGGCCAGGGCAAGGCAAAGAGAAACACACTATTCAGTGCTTAACTTGATCACGCATAAGTAGTTAAAATGTGGCACTACAACATGGGTTTTGTGTTGGTTGAGGGGAAAAGAATATGCCTCAGGCTTACTTTTGTTATGGGGCAATGAATAAGGTGTTCTCTACTTTGCCCTTCTCCCCTCCATTCTCTTGGAAATATTTGAAAGTGTAAAAGAATGACAGAGCTCTTCTAGTGTAGCCTTGTATGACTGATGCTTGACACACTGCTTTAGAGAGGAGTGTAGCACAAAGGGTGCTACATTTTTGTCTTAGTTGCCCATAGAGCTGAACTAGAAAGCAAGGGTGAGCCTTGCCTGCGGTTGTGGGTATGTCTGTTGTGGGAAACAAGTGAGAACTGACTCTCTTCCAGATAGGTAACACTATGAAGTGCTGAAAAATAGTGGATTTAGTCTTTCCATCTGTAACTCACAGTAATTATGTATTTGTTATTGTTAAACACTTGTCAGATGTTTTGTATTACTTTATTCTAAATGAGGATGAATAAAACACATACTTGAGGTTGATAGGAAGAACAGTTTCGTCCCTGTTCATGGTTAGCGAACATACAGGAATATGCATACATACCAGTGCATATAGTATTATAAAATAATGATGTATTCTGTTCTCTATCAGTATTCAGAAACCTTAGGGAAAGGCAGTTCCTCTAGTGCTTCTTCTGTCTAGCCTAACACGAAGCAGATGGCTTTTAGCGTGAGTTGTAAAAAGACATCTGAAAAAATATGGTTGATATTTAGTTCCAGTTTATTCCATCCGTGGTTGTTTATTCCATTTTTGACACATGATATTTACAAAGCAGTACATATAGGCAGTAGTTATGGAATCATCTGAAAGAAACGATCAGTGGGTGCTGTTAGGATCCGGTAATGGAAAGAATTGTAAATTGCCAGCAAGGTTTTGTGCAGGAGGTACACACCTTGCAAGATACTCAGTTGTGAACTATCAAATAGATACTGTATTTCTTTAAAAGTGCTGATAAGTTTATTGGTTATTTCCAGTTGTTTCTTTTAATGCAGATGCATAAACATCTGAATTTTGTGAGAAATGAGGCTGAGCACAGCTGATCAAGACCCCAGACTCATTGACTTACTGACTTTGAGTCATGCCTCCATCCCTACCAGTAGGATTAGATGTTAAGGAGTTCTCGAGATAGGTGATAGCAACATGCTGTCCTAGTGTGACGTGGGTGCCTCTTGGTAATCCAGATCTTCTTTTTCCATTTCTTCTTGCTCCTGGATACAGTATTAGAAGATCTTCAGCCCAGATACCAGTATTGGTAAAGGAAAACAATTTGGATTCCACTACTCCCCACAATATATTCTCTGAATTTGGCATAATTTCGTTCCAATCCCTCCTTTTCTGATACATGTTACACTACTCATTTTGATAGAAACAACTGTCATTGCTTATATGGAGGAATTCTGTGATATTCTAGCTTCTAGTAGCTGCTCATCTAAGCTCTCCATCATCTTTTCCGGATTCTGTGTCTCCTTTTCTTGTTGTGTTTCCCTAGGACATAGAAAAATCTTGTTCACTCTGTAGTGCCATAACTGAAGATTGGTGCCAATATAAGTCCATGAAAAATAATTGCTAGGGCTTGCTTCATTATTTATTTTGCTTTGTGTTTGAGGATAAGTGGGGCACTTTTGGAAATAAACATTAAAATATTAATGTTAAACATTAAAAAACCTCAACTAATAGCAGAAAGGCTCAATAATGGGTTTGGGGTACAATGTAAAATAATTAATTGTAATTAATTATTAATTAAAAAAAACCCCAACAACCCAACTTGGTAGAATCTCACTGAACAAAGATGTAATGGAGAAGAGTTTCTGCAGGTATACAGAGCTGGGAGTAACTGTGGGGTGAGAAGAACAAGACAGGAGGAGGGCAGGGGGCTGTTAGATTTGGAAAATGGATTTCATGAAGTGTCCTTTCTGTGGGTGTAGTTCTACAACAGTCTCTGGTGAAGACACAGGACATGGCTCATGATGACCTACCTTTGTCCCCTTAAAGTGCAATTTCTGCTTTCATTGATGGGGACCAGTAAATGTAGCAGTAATAACAATTGCAGGCAAAAGTTTTTTATCCTGTCAGTACTGAGACTGTTTGACTTTCATCTTTGCGTAGAAGTAAAAAAGGTTTTCTCCTGTGTATCTATTCTGCTTTGGAAACCTCTTCCACAACTTTTAACTTGATAAATGTCATAGTGTGCATTTTTCTAGTTTGCAAACAGTGAACGTTTGTTTTTCACTTGTCGATGCTGTATTAATAGAGTCTCTCCCTTAAAACCTGATCTTTTCCTGTACTGCCAACAGAAGAATGTAATCTTCTGTTAGAAAAATCTGTTGAAAATTCCCATTATATTTGTTTAGGTGTGTGCGAATGTGTATAAAACAGTACATTTTAAATAGAAGTCATTATGAAACAGGAATTCTTTGTTTTCTTTCATTTTGTTTGGTCAACTGAAAAAGAACATCTGTACCATCATCCTCACTGCAGTTTTCCACCCTGGCAATTACCCACATGAGCAAAGATCATGTGCTGTTTTAGAGAGCAGGATGTAATTGTGCAGGGTTTCTGTTAATCTGGGTAATTTAGTGGAAAAACTCTGATTAGACTAAGCTTGCCAAAAGGTAGTAAGGGACGCATTTAGATGGCTTACCTGTAATTTAGCTTTTTTTTTTAAGCTGGGTACAAATTGATGTTTTTGTGTACATAAAAAGACATTAGAAAAAGATGTATTATTCATATGTACTGCTTCCTAATGGAAGCTAAAACTTTTGTAATGCATAATGCATTCTCACTGAGGCAGGTATGTCCAATATTTTGAAAATGTCAAATATAGTTAAATATTAAAAAATTAGTGGAATTTTGCTTCATTTAGCAATATGTTTTAAAAATACATTCAGCATTGTTAGTTGTTTTGAAAATGCATTATGCAGTTAGCAATTGAATAAAATATTTATCTGACATGCTGACATAAAGATGCAAAATCGTTGTAGTATAATTCTTTTTATAGAGGTCATAAAGTGAGGTCAAACTGAAATTCCCATTCATTCATAGCCACAGAACAAGGTTACTAGAAGGTCGCCTCTTCTGAATAAATAAAGCAGCAGTTACAGTAGAAAACAATGCAAAGAAGACATTCCAAGACCTTTGAGGCACATATGTCTAAAACATCAGTTGCAAACCTTGTGTTTTGTGAAGCTGGAGATGCTCCCACCATCAAAAGGTCTGAATCCACTTTCAAAAATCTTGTAGTTTGCTGTGCTGTGGGTGCCATTCAGCTGTTATCAACTGATTGGGGGAACGGACCTGTCCTGACCTTGGTGAATCTTTTAAGTGCAAGGATATAAAGCTTCTGAAGAGTGTTGGAAAATGAGCCAATAGATGAAATCAAGCACAGGTGCAATCAGGAATAATAACTGGGGAGCAACAGAAGTACACAAGAAGACCACAGCACACAGACCTCTCCTTCCTCTTTGCTGGCACCCTCCTGCAGGGGTTTAAGACAACTCAGATTTTCTAGGGTTGTTCCATTTGTCTGTTTGAATGTACTCTTCCCCCCAGATCCTCTTTTCAGATGAGTCACACAGAAGTGCTTCTCCCAGAAGGTAAAAATAGAGGACAGAAAGGGCCTGAGGTGGATACTACTAATGGTTGTTCACTCACCCTCAGTGTGTACCAGGTCATGTTTTCAGCAGTGCCAAGTTACCCTGTCCATCTGTCTGTCCTTCCTTCAGCCTCCCTCTGTGCTGAATACTACCTATGATATTTTGATTGACAAGTTTTCTTGGTTTTGGACCATGTGTTTCTTTTCCCAGTAAATTATGTGGTCAGTCATGTTGTACTATATGACCTTTGACTGTCTCGACATTGTAGTATTTTACTGTTCCTTCTGCAGTTGCTCTATACTGCAATAAAAGACTGCAAGTCACAAGATAGTCGAGAGTGATGTGTTGTCCTTACTTAGTTAAATTCATATCTGAAAATTCTGCTGACGTTGCCCAATTCATAATTCAGTTTAGGTAGCATGTCTGTTGTGGACCCTCACTTTTGTGGGTTTTTAAATTTCCTTTCTTCTCCAATACCAGTGTTTAGGGATCTGATTTTCAGTGGTGTTCCTCAGCCCAGAGCTTCAGTAGTTCAGTGATGAATGGGTCTGAAAATCAGGCTCCTAGCATGCATTCTGCTGAGTGTTGACCTTCCATAAAATACATGATGATGTCTTCCCAGCTAATCTTGCAGAAGTGCCTAAGAAACAGATTTTCCTCAATTCGTTACCTGTTCAAAATCCAGTATGATTTCTATCGTGCAAAGACACATAGAGATGCGTGTGTTTCTTGCTGTGTCGCTTTATTTCTGCTATTGTACAAAACAGTGATAAACCTTTTGTTTTCCAACTTTTGAGGAAAGCTTTCATTTTGTAGTTGCTGAGTGGGGCACCAGTGTTTCCACTGCACTCTTCCTAATGACATTTAGGTCTTTTCCCTGACTACCATCATTTAATTTATTACTAGCATGTATACATGCATGAATAGTTCAGATTTCATTTCCTAGACAGTAATTTGCACTTCAGGCATTTAATTTCATTTGCTGTTGTGTTGTATGTTTTATAGTTTCTTACTGACTTTTCCCTCAACGAAAAAGCTGCCAGCATGAAATAATTGGTATGGGAAAAGGCTGCACACATGGATTATGTATAAAGGGACTTAATTGATTAGCTTTGCAAAAGATCCAGGCTTTGCTTGATGTACGTTTGCCCCAGTTCAGTCAGTGATACCAAATTTTTATGGATGGTTCAGCACATCAGAAAAATGCCTTCAGTTTTCTCATGAGAGTGGATGCTCAACCTTCTTGGGTACAGAGCAGCTAAACTGTGCTTTGTAATTGAAATATGGGGCAAAATCTCAAAGTTATTTGGGTTTTGCCTTTGGGTGTTTGGTTTAAGGTTTTTTATACCAAAAGTACTGTCTTTTCTGTGCATCTCTGTGTATTTTTTATGACAAGACAGTTGAATGTCAAATTGAATTAGAACGTCCATAGGGTTGCATAACAGCACTGCTTTAACTTTTCAATACAGCCTTTTCTGTATATATTCCATTATATAATTTCCCACATTCACTTTGCATTGCATGAAAAATTTAGATGACAACCTAATGTAAGATACTGGTAATTTTTCAGTAACAGAGTAAAGGAAAGTAAAAACTGGCTTATGTGGTTAATAAAAATTCTGAAGACACTTCTAAAATAATTGTTTCATAAAACTACCTAAAGGGAAAGTGCTGCAAAACATTTCTACAGAAGCTTTTTAAGTCAAAGAAGTATTTTTACTGTTTAGACTTGTCAGATGATTCACATATTACTTTTTTCCCCCTTTTGTATTTCCGCCCAGTGCTTGAGAAGAGAGTTATGAATGTAAATAAATACAAATCAATAGGAACGCTGTTTTATTATTTCACTGGGAATTTCTGTACAATTTGAGAGCAATTTGCTACAAGTTGAGCAGACAATTAAGTTTAACCTTGATCTTAAGCCAGCTAGGTTGGCTTACACTCTATCAGCAAGGGATTTAAATTTACTCGGACACATTTTAATTGGCATTTATGCAACATGTACTCACAGATGCTGAATTCATTGAGAAATCCTGAGTGCCATCTGTTTAACTCTGTTTCCTCTCTATTAAAGTATAATAAAATAAGGCCAGATCCTTCTGGCTCGCTAATGCATTTATCTTTCCAAATACAATATTTTAATTACCTTATCAATAATGTGTTATTTTGTGCTAGATACTAATTTCTGTGGTTAATTAAAAGTAACCTTATTTTCATTGTTCTTTTCATAGCTTCTTCCTCAAAAACATTTAAATCAGAGTTACGAGACCTAACTTTTACATCTGACATAAAATATCTTTAGAAGTACTGGATGTTTGTGTCAATGTTTGCTGAGTGTGAGTGCTACTAATAATGAGTCAAATGTAAAAATAATTAAAGTCACTAATTCTGTCTTTCTGAAGAATTTGGGTGCCTTTAAAAACATGATTGATTGTTATTGATTGTGTTGCTTAAGGTAAACAAGTATGAATTCTAGACACATTTTATTTTATGATAACACAAGCAGGTACATGCAGGAAACATGGGGGGGGGTGGGAAGCTGTTTTGGTGGAACAACTGGACAGTGTGGAAATATATATGTAAATGTAGAAAAGCATTCATTTTAACAATTTACAACCTCCTCATATGCTAAATGTAAACTAACTAACTGAAAAACTAAAAATTCTTGAACGTATTTTATAAGTGGACAAAGGTTTTTTGAATCCCTAGTATCTTATGTGGAGCTGGATGATTTTACTGGATGCCAGGCCTTAGTGACTTTGTGTTCAACGGTTGTGTTCTGAATAAGATTATGCATGGTCCCTGGTGTATAATCGCAGGTGGCATGAAGCAATACTGAATGCGACTAATGTGCATAATTAGTGCACCCTTATGTAAGAAAATAAGAGAGAAGGCAGTTGCCATTCTGAGAAAATGATGGTTGTTAGTGTTAATCAAAGTTTTGGGGGTTTTGGTTGTGTTTTGTTGGGTTTTTTTGCCTGAACATCGTACTTGGACTTTAACGAGTCTGAAGACCTTTTCCCCATTTTGACACTTATAGGAAGAACTCACAGTTCTCTTACTGACTGAAGAAAACTTCTAAGCACATCTTAAACTCATTGTTTAAGAAACAAAAATATTGGGACATACTTAAGCACTTTCCTACCTTGGATTCCAGTATTTCTCTTTTACCTTTGTAGTGGTAGAAATCATCAAACTGATTTAAGGTAAAAGATTCCTCTTTTTTACTTGAAAGCTTCGAGTTGTCTCCAAGTTAGTCACCTTTCATTGACATTGTTACAGTAGAAGCTATTTAATTTATGCACATGCCACTCTGTTCATATTTTTTAGCACTGTTTTCTGCTGCATTAGAAAGAAAATTGCAATATATAAACCCCACTTGTTTCAGAAGATCCCAGCCTAGTAATACTGTTATGTTTTTAAGTACATGTGCATGTATCGATGCTGAAAAGGACTCCAGTAATTTATTATGGTAAATTCCTGTGATGCAGAAAATAATTTCCTAGGGTTGAGAGGTTTGAAGAAGTTGAAGTAATCTAGCAGGAAAAAAGTTACTTTTTGGTTCTTCAGCGTTTGACTTCCAAAAATGTTATCACTAGGCTTTTAAAACATAAAAAAAAATATAATTTCTAGGTTGATAAACAGTGTCAAATTCAAATATTTCATGTGAAATAATCAAGAAGCAAGCCACTTTTTGCCATGGGATTGTAAAGGATGTTTAGAATATGTGGCTTAGGTTTCTAGGTAGGTAGGCAGTCTTAAATATGATCACTTAAAAAAAAGATAACATTCCTACTTTTTTAATGATGAAATTTTCTTATTAGTTTCTCTGTTGCATTTCTGTATTTTTTCTACTTTATCTTAGATCAGCTTGTAGATTAATTTGGACCTGTATTATAGGAAAACATAAAGCTCGCAGAGGGTAAGGAGATTTGAATGTGAAGTAGTGAGTACAATGAGTTAATATGATGAAAGATATGTACTAAATATAGCCATGAAATCACATGCCTTCTTCATATCTGCATCATTTTTTCCCCTCTCTCTCTCTCTTTTTTGTTTTCTTCTCCTCTCCCAAGGTTTTCCTTGCAGGATAAACTGGCTGATATTTGAACGTAATTGTTAAGGTTATAAAGATAATTTGTGAAATTTTCCTGTTTTACCTGTGCAAGATGTTCACCTTTGATAGTGCGTTTGCAGCACTGTCTTTATGTAAAGCTTGTTACAACAGTGCCTCGGCTTTCATCATTTCTCTATGGTGGGTTATATTGAAATAATAGTAATTCCCTTGCATGCTATGCAATTAGCCTTGCTAGATGATATTGGATCTAGAGATTCAGTTTCAAAGAAAAGGTTAAGACACCGTGAATATCTTTTTCCTTTGAAGTACACTGTTGAGACTTCATCTGGGGATGGAAGGGTATAGGCTTCTAGGGCAACAGGGACTAAAAGAATGCCTATCTCAAGTACAGGCAAAGTAGATTGTTTCCATCTCTCTGCAAATAATGCCCTCTAAAATATTGAAGCTTCAAAGAGCTGAAGAGTTAATCAGGTAGATGTTGATGGATATAGCAGGTTCAGTGTCCAATCGCACCAAGAAAAAAACTCCCAATTCTTTCTGGGAAAAAAAAAAAAAAAAAAAAAACACAAAAAAAAAAAACCAAAAAACCACCAAAAACCAAACCTATAAAATATTTTGCACTTAATAGGATTTCCTCAATATTTATTTCTTTACTTGTTAGCAGCACTGCTAAGCTAAGTGTATTCCCCCTTGGAAAGTATCTTTTTAATTATATATCTGATTTTCCCTTACCTTTTATTATTCTGTCTGAATTGGTGGTTCTGTGTGCTTCAAATGGTATGTAGATTAATTTCTGTTCTGGAAGTCTTAAATTATTTATACCGTTTGGGAATAATGTGCATTTCCATTGTTTACAGCTCTGGTGTTTCTGATTATGTAGCATCAGTCTTGTTTTGCTGAGAGTGTCCTCTGTTGATTAACTCTCTAGATAGTTTGATAATGGCCTATATCCAAATGATGTATATACAAATCCCAATTGTTTCCATGAACCTTGGCAGAATTTAGTGAGGTATTTGTTACTCGTTTTTTAGATTAATATGTATAGAGTTACTACTTTGCTCTTTAAAAATTTCCTCTGAGAGATCAGGTAGTTTTGTCTGTTGTACAGTTTTATGTGCTAAAATAACGAAGGCTACCTAGGCATTATTCATGCAGACTTAGAGTGAAAACAGAAGTTTTACACAGAAATGGAAATAAATGCTAGTGGCACTGCTTCCTTCTGTTTAGTGATAAAAGCATTATTTTTTTTACCTTCTTAATGTTACATTCTTAAGGGTTCCCATTTTAGACTGAGTGCATTGATTCAATGGATTTGTTGATATATAACACTGTTATTTCTGTGGCTTTAGTAAGAACACAACAGATATATTCCTTCCCCTCAACGAATCTGAAATATGCAAATATATTTTGACATTTAGCTGTAGTGCATATGTATTGCCTTTTTTTGGTTATACATAATACACTCTATATATTTCAGTTCTGAGATGAGTACCTTCTTGCTGTAAAGCAAACAAGAAACGTAGCACAGAAAACCGAGTACTTGCACGCACCTTTCAGTTCGTATAAACATTAGGAGTGTTTGCTATTAAAAAGCGTTTTCTCCCTGAAGTAACTATAGTGTCTCAGTCTGAAAGTTAAGGAAAGCTTCTGAGTAATCACTTGAGTAAGCTGCTGAAAGATGCCAGTCAATTCCATTTAAACATGCAAGCAACAACAAAGCACTTTCTTTAGCGAAGACTTTTTTTTTTCTTTTTTTTGACATTCACATGTACAAATGAACACGGTGACTTTGAAGATTCTTCTGTGCTGGTTTGTGGTGTTTTCATGAGAAAACTTTCTCTTAGCCCTCTTGCTCCTGGTTGGTTTTGTAATCACTGGCCAAAATCTTATAAATGGATATGTAAGCTGAAAGAAAACTTGTAATATGGATTTAAAATTTATTTGTCTGTTTTGGCCTCCTGGCCAGGGAAAGAGCACCTAATTATTGACAATATGCATGCAACTCTTCTTACCCCGTAGTAATTTAGTACATGTGTGAGGAAAGGCATGATGGTGTTGAAAGAACTGGCAAATGGGTCACGATGCGGTAGCTAAAAGAAATGGGGAGAGAAAAAGATAGGATCTTTATAGTGAATATTAATAAGTAATTTTTATGATATTAGATGTTCTTGGTTCAGCTATGTCAACGTTATGCTTACAGTAAGTAGTTTCAAGTAATGCAACCCGGTAGAGGGGTATTTATGGAGAGAAACTGTTGGCCTGAGAAATGATGTCGACACTGTGCTTGTTTCGTGAGGACTGCAGTTTGATCTGTTACCTGAACATCCATTGGAACCTGGTGTTCATCTTCTGGTCCAGATCCACTCTCACCTCCCAGATAACCAGTTTTTGCATTCCAGGCCCCATTCAAGATACAAATCAAAGCCAGGTTGTTGGAGAGGATCTGGAGATTTCCTTCACGTTGCAGTCCTAATCCAAACTCAAGTAATAAACGCCCCCATAGAGGAACTTCTGTTTTACTTTTGAGTTTAGTTTTTGCTCTGTTTGGAAGCAAACTGAAGAGAAGCAAGAGAAGTCAAAATTAGCTTTTCATTTATTTTATTATACCTTTTGTATTTACCAGAGGCCCACATAAATATGCAAATCAGACAGCTAACAGATTAACTGAAATTCTGACATGCATGGTACAGCTTCTCTGTGCTAACTTGGTGGGGCAGGCAAACGGAAGTTGGAATTCTTCCTGATGGTAGACTGCTGAATCCAATGTTGTTTTGCATTAAAGACACAAATAGATGTGAGTAATGGTAAATAACCTCCACAGTGCAATTCACCAGTAAGTTTTAAATTGTCTAACAATGGAAGCAAACAGCACCAATCCAGATGGAGTTTTTGTTTACTAGAAAGTTCTATAACAGCAAAAATGTATTCTCACAGTATATTGGAAAAACAAGTGTAAGGATTTTGGCAATACAGAATAGTGTTTTGGGGTTGTTTTTTTTCCCCCTAAACTCAGTTGTTTCCAAGGGAATGATTAGAAGATACCGGTGACTTTTATCTTGCAAATCCATGGCTTCTCAACATCCTACCTACCAAAATCAGTTGCAATGTATTTCTTTTTTAAAACTGCCTAAAAATGTATGACTTTAATTTCTATACATCTATTGACAATCTAGATCAAGTCTCATAATGTTTTCAAGGTTACTTTTTGTGCTTAAAAACACACAAAAGAACCAGTCCACTGAACTCACTTGGAAAATTATATCCTGTGCTTATGGACACATAAAGGAATTCCAGTCTTGCATAATAGTACATTTGTTTTTTCTCTCTATAACAGTTCTTAATGGAAATCAAAGAGTCTTGTGGTTTGCCAGGAAATTAACCTTCATGGGCTGTGTAGCACTGATAGGAATTGAATTAATGGAGTTAGTAGCTCTTTGTAGAGTGTATCATGGCACCTCCATAGTTTGTAATGGTGAAGGAACTCAAGCAGAGACACTTCTAGAGCATAACAGTACCCCAGCTTGTATGGAGTCAGGAAAAAGTATGGTCTAGATTTTGTCCGACCTTAAGTTTCATCATTAGGAGTTAGAAATAGAAGGAACAAGGGAAAAAAGGCAACAGTCAGTAACTAAAATTGCATGTTATGATTTCTTTGTGGCCATTGTTTCCTGGGAAGTTTTTAAGGAGTTGCGCGGGACAGCAGTTTCTCCCAGGGTGTGAAACGAAGGTGGGAGCAACGTTTCCCCCTAATGTACTCACTGCCGTGATCCATGTAGGCTTTCACGGCCATTCCCATTACTCTGTTTTGTCCTGTTTACAGTTATAAGTTCCTATTTCAAACAGACTAAGCTAATGTTAGAGTCATCCACTTTCCTTTTCCTTGGTGGTGAGTGCAGATAGTTTGCCTTGCCTTGAAGTCCCTACCAGCTCATGGTGCCTCGCAGTGCTGCGAAGTTGGGCAGCGATGGATGCCAGCATCTCTTTTGTTGCTGTTATTAAAGATGCTATCTTTAGCCGCAGCACTGAAGTTATGCAACTTGGTGTTCTGCGTGTATTAAATTATTAATGAAAACACAGGGTTGAAAACAATGACTGTGACCCAGTATAAAAGGAAGTGTTTAATCAAAATTAAAATCTTCCGTAATGAAATCTGGCTGGCTTGGTGTGCACTTGTGTTCCTGCTGAGCATCGCTCTCTGCTTCCTTTTGTTAATTCTGAATCAGACTTCTGGCTGCTGTTTTTATTGTCTTTTACCGTTTATGACAATGGATAAATCTCCAGGAGCTGCAATTCAGAGTTGCAGCTTGGTGAATTTGGTAATGTCCGTTTGCTTACAAAACCATTTTTCGTTGTTGGTGCTATTAACTTTGCTACTTTTTGTAATGCTCTAAGTAGGATCTTACAATATTTGAAGCCTTCAGACAGTTGTCTAAATGAAGAGCTGTCATCGTAAATCATGAAGACGTCTGTCTAGAGATTTTTCAAATTCTGAGCAATAAAAAAATTGAGTGTATGGTATTGCTCTGTGCTGCTTTATACTGAGAAAGCAGAATGATTCATATCTTAGCATATACCTGAAATAGAACAAACATTTGCCTGAACCATTTGGGATCTAACGCAAGTGGTTAATTGAATTAGATGAAGACTATATTTCTCTATGACCTCTGTATAAGGTTGTCTGCCATTTCCCCTTGAGGTGATTTTCTGGAATGTCCTCTAAAACCAGCAAAAGTAATTTGAAAAGTATATAATACTTGGCATAAATGTAATTTTGAAAAAAGAGTACTTGTTTCCACTGTGTCAATTTAGATCTTGAACATTTTAGAAAGTAAAGAAACAAAATAACATTACCCTGAGAAAGATATATTCATGCGTTTGGACATGCAGGGTATAATTAAGGAAACCTCCAGTATCTAACGAAGGCATATCCTGCTGAATAGCAGTCTGGAGAGGTGAGATAAGATGGTGGAGTTCTGTGGTCTGAAGTTCTTTTCAACAGGATAAAATTGTATATAATAGCAACAGAACAATAGAACAGAAGTATATGTAAGAGTTTAGCAACATTTTTGAGCAATGTGGCTTTGCTATAAAGTCTTCTGCCAACAAACGTTGTTCTTAGCTCTGCTGTTATTTAGAATTAGCTACTCAGCCATATGAAGTGCCTGCATCTTGCACCTTCTGACTGATGTTTCAGGCTTGACCTCAGATGTAAGGGTAGAATACAATTTTCCAGAATATTAAAGAAGTGACTTAGCTGTTTGAGTGTGATAATGATACTGTATATTCTCTGATATTAAAATGTCATATTTTTCAACCACTTTAACAGCATAATGGGGAAAGAAATAGGGTCCTTTCAAAAAACATTGATTGTAGTGGTACGGTTATAACATGCTAAAATTTGAATGCTAAGCAGAAGGACACAGCTAAAATTGTTGCCTTGAGGCAGGACCTTAGCAAAATCATAGCTTTGTACATATGTAGATTTAGGGCTATGCTGCAGAAACATTATTATTGCAGAAGTATGAGTCTTTATTTCTTTGAAAATGTCTCCTTTGCTATGTTTTTGGCTTCTTCAGAGTGAAAGGATGATTATAAGTGATTGTACATGCATCAGCCATTTAAATCTTACCTGTACTACAGAAACGCTGCTGGCATAGCTTTATTGGCAAGTCTGTGGAATAGTTGCATCTCCTCTTTTCGCAACACAAGTTAAGACAAATAGGGTTCCTTCAGGTTTGGCCTATTAAGGGATTTTCCAGTTTAGAAACTATGGGGAAAAGAGTCAGTTTTTCAAATCTCATGCCAGCATAGCTTGTTATTTGGCAGCAGCACCTTTTTAATCAATTGCAATCCAGCTCCATTTGCCAGTGCCATATATCCCAGTTTCAAGCTATCATTGAAAACTGCATAAATGTTTACTTCTCTCCTTGCTTCCTGTTTTCCTTCCTTTATTTTTCTCCCTGGAATCCTGAATTACAAGACACTGGCATTTCTGGGTTGGTTTGTGTCTTTTTTCTTAAAAAGCAAAGCCATTTTTGCTCATGAAATAAGGTTTGATAAGTAGTTAAGGAAAACATTGGCATTTTGATGAGGGGTCTTCTCACCTTTTAGCTTTCATTGTTTGGTCTTTTTATCTCTTCTGTCATTTCAGTTGCCTTTTTATGCTTTAATTTGGAGGGCCAAGACAAGGTCTCACTGCAGCATCTAAATCTGATTCTTTTTCTCAGATATAATCTGCTTTGAAGGAGGGCTATTGCAGCTAACAGTTCATTGAAAACTGGACATCAGGACCTTTACTTGGAGTGTACAGGAAAAAAAGAAACCTTTATTTACAGAACACAACCAAATCCTTGGATTTAAAGATATAAACCCTTCTTTGCCTAGGGAAAACTAATTTGTGACCTCCCACAGATGCAGTTTTTCTGTGAGCAATGTGTAAAACCTCTTGGTTTGTGTCCCTAAGTTTGGAAATGTGCTGTTGGGCACTCTAAAAATGTTGTCTGTAATTAAGCATGATTCAACTAACCCCAAAACTCTAGAATGAAACATCCAATAAAAAAATAATAATAGTAATGAAAAAGAAAATAACTAAATATTTAGAACAAGTGAAGGGAAACTGTCTCTGCAGTCTGTACAAATTAATCCACTCTTTCAGAAGGTAAATTCTGACTTACAGATAGTGTGTGTGTTCTCCCAGACTATAATATGTGGAAGATGTTGAGAGGGATCACATTTTGTTCACAGTCAATCAAATTAATAATTAGGTCCGTTCTCCTGATCTATTTTCAAATTTCAATCAACCTAAGGGACACTCAGAGTCACATGCCTGAGGCATCACAGATTCTTCAGGGTTTAATTAGGATTCCCAGTGCTCCAGCATGTTCCCTTAGGTCTGTCAGTTACCCTTCTCACGGGAGTTAAAATTGCTCCTTATGGGATTTATCAGATTTGGTCATTTAACTGATTCCAAATTCATCATCTAATTCATTTACACTTCCCTTTTCACACATGGGATGACAGCTATGTTACCCAGCAAGATTCCTGGCAATACTTAAAGCCCAAATCTTCAACTAGTGAAATAAAATCAGACTGATTGGAAGTGGTTTCTATAAATTTTTGCCATCATAATTTTTTTATCATCAGTAACTTTCAGCCAGTGGTTTTTACAGTAGTCTTTTTTGGAACCTGCTTCTTAAGCATATGTTTCTTTCTATTAACAATTGGAAGTTTCTTAATGACTGAATGAAAAATAAGGAATGACAATAAATATATTTATTTTCACATCTTGATATGATTTCAATATTTTATTGCAAATGCCTCGACTTGAATTGTTTTTGCAGTGTAATGTATTGCTGGATTCAAGCGTATCGCCTGTATTTGTCATCAGCACCTTTTAAAATATGTGATCCAATCGGATCAGCACTCCTTGATTTCTTTCTACGTTAATGGTTTAGAAGCATGCAGATGTTACCTCTGCTCACATGTATTGCTTCATATAAGAAGGAATGACACTTTTTTCCAGAGAAGGTAACTGTTGACCTTTGGTAGATAATAAGATCCTGGTTTTGTGGTGCTGTACAAAAAGAAATCAGTCAAATATATTACTCCTTACAGAGAATACATTTTAAAGCAACTTAAAGGTTACAGTAATTGAGGCAGTACATTATGTTAACATTTTAGAAGTGTGATCGAATTTCACTGCTGCTGTTTCATACGTCTAACTGCGCTGCACCTTTACCACAGGCTCTTTACATGAGCTGCTCTTCTATCTGGAAACCTGTTCCATGTGAAGTCTTACACTCTGTAATCAGGGAAGTCCAGCGTTGGAGGAGGGCTAGCTTTGTGAGAGTTAAACTGTTAGGCCACTTGTCTGGTCTTCCGTAGTTTTGAAGCTCAGAGAAGGCTGAAAGAAGATTAGAGATCGACCTACTGAACTGATGGGCATCTGCTTGCCTGTAGCAGGCTCTTTAGTCCAACTGGGAAAGGTGTAGTGAGATCCAACAGCTGAAGGTCAAAGTGCTTCAAGGCAGGAATCAGACAAGAACTGAAAATGATGAAAGTGAGGAGCCCTGAGGCAGGCTGGCTGCTAGATGAAATTAATCGCTACCTGTTGGAGCCTCTCTAATAGTATAGACACATTTTGAAACATGCAGTACCATATTGCTGGACTTGGTCACTGCATGAAATTATTGCCTGTATGACATGAGTGCTCTTGTTAGAGGAACATAACAGTAATTTCTGACTATTTATAGCCCTACTCCTTCTGTTCCATTTTAATGACTATGTACTGTAGTTAACACCAGCATTAACCTGTTTTTAACGCCTTCAGAAAGAAAGTTCTGAAAAATTCTGAAAATTCTCTTTTTCAGGGAACTGGTTTTTGCTTGAACTTCACATTGCCTGTGTGGAAACTTTTTGGGGTTTGTTTTCAGAAAAGAACATTTCTCCAAGTTTTTGGTCAAGGCAGATAACATTCTTAAATAATTTAATAAGGTCTAAAATACATTTTGGTAACACATATTGTTTTAAATCTGATTGTGTGTGCGTTTTTTCTGCTTTTGGAACATAAGTCAGTGCCATAACACTTCCCTGTTAGTGGCATGTATATATTAAAAATTATATTCTGACATCTGTATAAATCTCATGCCAGCAAATTCTGTAAACCATAGTTCTGACTAATGCTTGTCATTGAAATTAAGCACCTGTTTTGAAGCACCATTCCAACTGACAAACATCTTACAGGATATTTTAATGCCAAAAATGTCTGCTGCGAGTCTGTAAGTTTGAATTACAACAAGTTCAATAGGTAGCAGGGAAAAGGTACCATTGCAGGTCCTAATTTACAGGAACTGTTCTGCTTTTGAGTTAACAGCTCAACCCTGACTAAGAAATATGTAGTTTGTCTTTGATTATAGGCTCGTGGGATTGGAACTTTCATATAACCTCCTGAATCCTGTTTGTAGTGTTTCTGATCTTACAACGTTTTGCAGCAAGTACACAGTGTTGTTGTTTTGTTCCCCACATTAGATGAAGACTTTCTGATACTGTAGTTTTGTTGGGGAAAAAAAAAGAGAAACATTGAAATACTGGGTATAAATATACAGGAATTAAAATAGTAGGATTGGTGGGTATTAAATTAAAATTTATTACATAAGGGTTTTATAACAAAATTATAAGTGGGCCTTTAGTTAGGGATGCATTGATCAGCTTTAGCACATACTTTGACGTTAGCACATTTTTGTTTGCTGGGAGGAAATTTACTCATTAGTTGAGGTCTGGTTATTTTCTAAAACAATGTGAGAACAAGCATTTCTTCTGTTTATTTCACTTTTCCCCATTTTTTGAGGCACTTGCTAGAATACAAAGAAACATTTAAATTATGTTCATGCTGAAAGAGTGGAAATTGTTGGGATCTCTGGTGTTGTCTTAGTTGTGTGACACTGACTCCCTGATCTGTGTCCAGCAAGTAACCTTGCAAAATAGTGTATTTTGTCCAGGGCAATCCGGGAAGGTTAGCAAGAAGCACGTCTGGATTGATCTCTTTTAGAAGAATTGAAATGGATTAAGATTGCCTTAATCTGATTATGAAACTGCTCCCCAAACATCTTCATTTCCCTTTCTTCCTCTGTTCACTGGGTGACCATGGCTATAGTATCTTGGTTGATAAGGGATCCTGGATATATTTTGGTGAACTGCTTTGAACTGATTTAGCATGAAGAGTCTACCTAGTCTGACTTGAATAGATCTGTAATCAAAATTTCCAGGAGATTTTCTTATATCCAGTTCATAAATGATACCACCTGTTAAAGCATAATATCCATGATGTATCATGGTAATTAGTGTGTTCCTTACAAATTCGTTCTTTTCATTTGTCGACTAAAGCTTTCTGCTTGGTTTTTTTCTTGTGTTTTGCTTTGATTTGCCTTGATGTCTTAGAACTAGATCAAAGTTACTTAATGATAAACTCTTAACAATAATCTGTCATAAATATCTGCAGTGTGTATGTGCAAAAAAGCCCTCCCTGCCTACATCCCATTTCACCCGGTAATGACTCCCTACTCTTTTTCATAATAGCTAATGAAGAATGAAAATTTTTTTTTTAAAAAAAAAAGGGAAACCCAAAACAACAACAACAACAAAAAAAAACCACCGGGTGCTACATTTTGAAAAATACTGTTTAGAGTTTACACAAAAAGTACTGTCTCTGCTTACGTTGCTTGTCAATAAAATATAATCTTCAAGTGATTAATGTTCCTTTCTGCTCTAGGAAAGCTTCTCTGGTGAAAGTGCAATTGTGTTATTGATTAATTAGTATTAAATAGTTGTATGAGTGACTTTTAATTGGAGTTATAAAAGTTGTTCTTGAACCTGATTGGTTCAGGAGGCATAGCATAAAAGGGTTTTAAGCACAAACACGGTTCAGAGTTCACACAGCAGGATCGTGGAGTTGTCCTTCCTCTGTAAGGACGATAATTATGATCATTATTCATGGTATTTTAAAAAATGCTGTATTAGAGTAAGGCTTTAGAAAACCTTACCCACAGTATGTCAGAAAC
>VXBW01000693.1:1041289-1114997 GCA_013400375.1 Thinocorus orbignyianus | reverse complement strand
GGTATACCTGTGAAGATTCTACACAGAATTTGTTAAAAGAATTAAAAAAGGCAAGCACAAGAACATGCTATACTGGATTACAAAGTATACTTCTAATATGTCCTCAAAAGGAAGTGTATTCTCAATTTACAGTGAGCCATGACTATGAAAGACAGAAAAGAAAAAAATAATATTTTTTTTCAGTAAGAGAAGAAAATTTTAAATTTAGACCTTCATGCAAGATTGCCAGGGCCTGAGGCAAAAACCAGAGCATGTATCTACTTTACAGCTGCAAAAATAATTACATGACGACTATCTGAGGAGTAATCTCTAATGGATTACATTTTGTTAGCATTTCATTATGTAATGTTAGAGCAAAAATAATTAATAGTAAATTGAAAAGAAATACTTATTTTGATGTATCTATGGCCTGGACCTTTGATGTCCTCCTAAAGCATTCTATTAAACATTGGTTAATTTGTGAAAGGTCTTGGTTTACAGACAAGGTACTGTGCTTGTAAAGCTGATAAAAGACTAAGGAGTGTGGAAACTACTGAAGTAATTTGCTTTTATTATCCAAATACTGGACTTCTTTGTTGCTTCAAAGGTGCTAAAAGTCATCTGTGATGCTATCTGATAGATTTCCTCTTAGATTTGCAAGGTCTTTCAGATCTGAAAAGTACTTAGAGTTTGTTCAGATCGCTTCACTTGATTTTTTTTTATTTTTTTTTTTTTTAAGCTTAAGGACACTTCTTTTTATATATCTCTTAGCTTTATCCAAGTGATGTGATCTTCAGTAGTATTAACAGGCTTCTTGCTTGTGGTCAAAACACTCCTTTTATTGTGTTGCAATAGAACTGTGGCATAGCAAATAAACTCTTCTGCACTTTCATGTGCTATTGGCACTGGGAACTAGATATAGGGGGTTTCTTAGTAACTTAGTGCAGCTGCTGTTTCTTCTTCTTTTATGTTCTTTAGTCTGAAGAAGTGAAAAAAAAAAAAAAAAAAAAAGAAGTAATAATATGACCAATAGCTCCAAGCCAGATGAAACCTCTATTAAAGTAAATTGGAAAAAAAATCTTTTACTTCAACAGAAGCAGTCAGTGTCAGCCTAGCCATTTATGCTACATGATTTACTGTATCTGGATGGCTTGAGGGCTACTTGGGAACATAAGAAGTTGCATCAGGTTATTAATGCCATATTCAGTGCAAACAGAATAAGCATATATAAGGCTTTCAGTGTATGTGAGTAGTCTTTTAACACTCCCATAACCAAACTAAGTTGATGTATCTGATTTTGGTGCATCATTATTTAGGGGAATATACTAAGGGAGCTGTAAGAGAATGCAGGTTAAACTTAATAAAGTTTTGTTGAAAGCAGAAGTGAAGCTAAAGGACTAGTCTTTCGAGTTACCTTTCTGAATAACTAAAAATTGCATCTTTCCACTTTTCTGAAAACATAGTAACGTCCCTAGGTGTAACCTGGATTAATTTTATAGATGAAAATATTTTCAATTTTCCCTAATCAGTAGAATTAACATATCCATGTGTTTTGCTTTTTAGAGAGAGAAATTTTTTGTTCTTAGATGGAACTTTTTCAGGATTTTGTACACCAAGCAATAGATGCATGGTTGTGGTTGTGTTTTTGTTGAAATAAGCTTTTTAGACTAGGTCTGTTTGAGTGACCTAGTTCATCCAAGAGAACGTGTTCCTCCAATAGCATCTTATTGCTGTAGATTAGATGACCTCCAGAGGTTCCTTCCAATCTAAATTACTCTGTAATTTCTCTGTTAAGTCCCATCATTCTTTTTTATTAGTTTGTATTCTTAAAGTGATAGAGACATTTTATGCTTTCATAAATACATAAGTACGTAATACATAAATACACCTCTTTCAGTGTATCAGTACATCCTGATTTCAGGGAATCCAGAAATCTCAATAGTTAAACTTAAATCTTTGAAATGTGAGTGCTTCAGTATGGAAGGGGATTGCTAAATTCAGATGATGTCTGGTGAGGTCTGTGATATACTTTAGTCTTGTTGGCACACAGCTGTTCCTGCTTACTTCCAGAAGTTATATTCTGTTTCTGTTTAGGCTGAGAGAGCTGGGACTGTTCAGCCTGGAGAAGAGAAGGCTCCGGGGAGACCTGATAGCAGCCTTCCAGTATCTGAAAGGAGCCTACAGAAGAGCTGGGGAGGGACTCTTTGTCAGGAAGTCTAGTGACAGGACGAGGGGTAATGGTTTTAAATTGGAAGAGGGGAGATTTAGATTAGATATTAGGAAGAAGTTCTTTCCTGTGAGGGTGGTGAGGCACTGGAATAGGTTTCCCAGAGAGGTTGTGGATGCCCCATCCCTGGAAGTGTTTAAGGCCAGGCTGGATGGGGCTTTGAGCAACCTGCTGTAGTGGGAGGGGTCCCTGCCCATGGCAGGGGGGGTGGGACTTGATGATCTCTAAGGTCCCTTCCAACTCTAACCATTCTATGATTCTATGATTCTAGAACAATGGTAAAATATTCTGTATTTATTGCTTTTGATTCCCATCTATACTTCTATATGAATCTGAAACTTTTCCTGTTGTATATTATGTTGTAATGAGCCAAGCTTGACACATGGGCCTGTGACTGTAGCTACTGAATTGTGAAATGTCAGAATGTAGGGTGGATGTACTTGGGAAGAAAAAACAGAAGATGATCCTACTGATTATTGACAGGGCTATTTGCCAAGAATCCTCCAAAACAAAGAACTATTAAGTCGTTTTTGCTCCCTCCATTTTAGATTAGCATTACAGAAAGATGATGTGAGAAAGGTATACACCTGTGTCCCAAAGTAGATCACCAATTTGCCTTCAGACCATTTTTAAAGGCTCCCAGAGAGGAATGGTTTGGTGGCAGCGCTGTACCTTCCAATCTGGAAGCACACCCAGATTCTTTAATATCTAATGATAAATTACACCTTGATTTGAAGTAGCATTAACAACCAAAGGACTATTCAGTAGTGAATGTCTATGTATCTGTGATCTATGGCTTGGGAGGCAGTTGTGGGGTTTTTTATTGTAGATTCTTAGCACTATTTGCTGTTGACACAAGATTATTGCAGGTAACAAGAGTGACAGATAGCTTCATCAAAATCCTACGAGTCCTTTGGTTGTAACATACTTTTCCATAACTATATCCTTTGTTCAGTGTGGATGGAGTAACAGCAGTGGAGAGGACTAGAATGTTGTATTTGTTATCATTTGAGTTACGTATTTTTAGATTAAACCTAATGCCACTTACTTGGCAAGATCTAGGAATGCCATTATTCTGTTAAACTGTGTTCCTTTGTAGTAGTCTGTTTAGTGCAGTACAATGTCTCTCCTCTCCCCCCAAAAAAATAATCACACAGCTATTGATAAAATGCCTAGTGGGTAACTGGAGGGAACTGCAGTTTCCTAGGGCTGGTCTTGGCCGAATGATAAGAAAGAACAAATTCTAGTAATAAGGCCACAATAAAAATGTTTCTTTATATGAAAAGGTAGTAAAATTCACTTCTTCCAAATGAAGGAAGTGGTCCTGACTTAGGCTAAGGGATCATTCCCATGGATTAGGAAATATTTTAATTATTTTTTTTTTTCGGTTGAAAAAGACACAAGTCGGAATGTGAACATGAGTTTGGCTAAAGCTGAACAAATGTTTGCCATCTTATAATATCATCAGAGAACTGGGAAGTTTAGTTAGTTTGTTCATTTTTGCAATAAACTCAGAGATGGGTGCGATTCATATGGCTAGTGGCCGATCTTTAACCATAAACTTTTGAGTTACTGGCAGGCTGACCCTGCGTCTCAGAAAAAGAGGGGCAGAAGGCAATCTTTGCTTTGCTTCTTGCCAGGTGACATTCTACCTGAGAAGAAGACATTGTACCTTCTTCAGCTGCGATAGGAGTCCTGTGCTCACACTCTAGGTAGATACTGTGCCAGTACTGCTGGTCAGGCAGCTCTTTGGTGTGCACAGTCCTATGTCTGTGTCAACCTTTCACCTCTGTCCATGTTAGTCACTTGGCTTCTATGTTGGAAGTTAAATATGAGTTGTGCATTGGGTTACTGTGTGAAAGTACCAGAGACCATCTGCAGATGCCAAATGAAATCAATTAACTGACTTGTTCGTTAATATAAAATATGACACCAGGGACCATCAAAAGCCAAAACAAAATACTTTGCTTTTGGTGTATTGTTGGGAAATTTTTAATTAATTTTCTTTATTCTTTCAGTTCTACGGGATGACTTCAGACAAAATCCATCTGATGTAATGGTAGCTGTGGGCGAACCTGCAGTGATGGAGTGCCAGCCACCAAGAGGTCACCCAGAACCCACTATATCATGGAAAAAAGATGGGACCCCTCTAGATGACAAAGATGAAAGGATTACAGTAAGTATACAGAGTTTTTCAAAGAACTGAAAAATCAACTAGTCTAAAATTACTAGTCTTTTGAGCATGCAGGTGTCCAGCCATGCTGTACTTTTCTGGGATCTCTCCTTTGCTTTCCTCGGAGGCAAGGCTAGTTTGCATTTAGCTTGTAATGCATCCTCTAGTATGGTACTACTTCATTGCAGATTGTGCATTTGTTTGTTAAAGAGGACCATGCAAAACCTATATTATTTTCTTCCTCGGAGGAATTAAAAGCTTGTGGAAATGAAATTGATTATGTTTGTCACTGTCCTATAATTTTCTTGCCTTTTATCCACCTACAAGTTTCTGCAACCTGTAATATCTGCCCTCTTTAGAAGTAGTCTAAGTGAGACCTTTCTGCTGAAAAGAATCTGTGCAGAAAAATTGTGTGTTTTATTAGAAAGGATAAGAAGATTTTTGGGATATAGTCACATTTCTTAAGAGGGATGATGGCTTATCCTATCTTCTCAAATTAAGCTGTTTTCTCATTAGAGGTGTTGTCATACTCATTTGTATCTGTATCTGGCTGAATACAGTGCAGAGTTATTGAAGAGTAAGGATAAAGCAGCTTCTCAAATCAGAAAACTATCCTTCTTTTAATTTTTGACATGTGAAACAATAAGCTAGTGAGCCTACATGGCTTGCAGAAATGTGAATGAAAAATGAGTTGGAAATCATTTATAGGCTGCCAACATGGTGATACAAAACATCTTTCCATATGGTAAGAAACTGTATAACCTGAAAGCACATACCATATAGGATCCTTTTGGTATTGGGAAGATTATGAGCATAAAACAAAATCAGAGGCATGTACAATTTATATACCTCAATAATATGCTGAAATGATGGAAATTTTTAATGGAAGAACACTTAAACCCCAGCAACCTAAGTGAAAAATTACCATTTAAATTTAAATTGCCTGTTGTTTCATTTTTTATTTTTTTTTACAAACAAGACAAAGCTCTTGCATTCTGTAGTTGTGGTGTATGCATACATTTAAATTTTTAAGTACCCTACTGAACCTGTACTGATTGCTGGCTATTAACTCAATTCCTCCAATCATACTTGCTAAGAACTTGCAATTTCCTTTTCAAATCTCCTTCCCACTGTGACAACTCAGTTGACCTGAGATAAAGAGAAGATTCCAGTGGTACCATTTTTTTCAGGAAATGCTTTCTAAACTTGCATTTTCTATTGCTATAGTTTAATCTCTTGAAGGATTTTCAGGTGTTGCCCATTAAATACATTTCTTTCATTATACGTGAAAACTGCTCTTCTCCCAGCTGCTGGAACAAAGACGTACCCAGAACAAAAGCAGCTATCACTGATGGGCAGTGCCACCTGTATGTATTAAAACCAGACTTACAATGGAATAAAGACCCTCATTTTGGTTTTCTTTTCTGGTGATTGTATCAAATGCTCACCTATGTCGTATTCTTTCACCATGACATATGGTGAAATTATTTTGTGTTACCAGCTTCTGCTTCCAAAAACAAACAAGTGAGTTTTGATGGAGGTGTAGATACGCACTTATTTCACATGGCCAAGCGAGTGTTTGTTTTCAGAGGTGCAAATGAACAATGCTGTGCTAGCTAGCTCGACTGCATCCATTTACGTCATATTTGCCTGGCGTTGTCTTAAGCAGCGCTGGTGATATCACGGCTGCTTTCTCACACAGGCAAGAGACCAAAGCTACATTGTAATGCAGATTTGCATCGATTTACAGCTGTAGCAGGATCTTGCCAAGTGGATAAATGTGCATTCAGATGTATGTCTTAACAGCTTTGCAGTAACCATCTGTATCATCTTCCTGGTGGCTGGGAGACGAGGGGAAATTGGGACCTGGAATGGACAACACCCTAAAGGACAGATGGGCAAAAAATATTAATTTTGAAACCTGATTTAGAATTATTCCATTTCTGTTACCTTGCCTCCTTTAGGTCATTTCGATTTCAGTTTAGCTATGGGAACATAAAGAATTAAGAGTACAGCAGCTGGAATAAGGATGAAGTTGTTGGGTTTTAAGTGATAGATTCATTTTTACATTAAATCAAACTTTTTTTTAAAAAAAAAAAAGTTTTTAATATAAGTGCCTATATTTGAAATGAACGACTACATTTCATGTGATGGGAAAACTGATTCAGTGATACTAAATGTCAGGTAATACAGTATACAGGTGTTACCTTCCTTTTTTTAAGCCATGAAACTACCAGATCAGGAATCGTCAAACTGTATGTGTTGGTGTTCAGTATATGTACACCAGGTCAAGGACCCCACTTCGGGACAACAGTACCAGTGGGAATTTAATCAATGAAAATACTTCAGTGGCTCCTCTTCTAAAGCGTATCCAGTTGTGTTCATTCTTAAAGGCTTGTTCATCTCTAACTCGTTGCCATTTTAAGAGTTCTGTAAGTGTCCAAGGCTATTTAAAGCATTTCATATTAATGTGTAAAGCATTTCATATTAATTTTCTTTTGAAATAGGAGATGATGCTTGACACCTCTGTTTTGGTTGATACCTATACTTTCTTCAAAAACATAGTATGTCCATGAAACAACCTTGTTTTTTATATATGGAAGCTTTTTTTCTCATTTGCAATGATAATGTTGTTCTTTGAGTCAGGAGAACCGGGTGCTGGAGGTGGTGGCTTGGTTTCTGACAGAGAGTTTGAAGCAAGAGATGTAGATAAATAGCAGTTAAATAAGATCCAAGTTAAGGCACAACTTCCTCTGGAATGCAATAAAAAGAAAATATTATTTTGTCCTGGAAGGTTTAAGGAAATTGATATGTTTATGTAGGTGAGATAATAAAAATCAAAGTAGTCTTTGCACATTTTTGGTCCATTTGTAGGGCAGATAAATTTGCTTTGAAGCGAAATAAGTTTATATATCTTTCAGATTATAAGCAGTAGTGAATGGAACAAATAAGAAATGAAAGTAAGGGTATGGATGCAGCTATCTGTGATGGGAATTATAGGAACAGACGTTTTCTTTGAGCGCAGCTCTCCTAGTATTGCTCAGTTTTAGTCACGCTTGCTTTAGGCTCTTCAGTGTACTCATGTCCACTGGGTGCATATGATGAAGAATCATCATCAAAACATTTTTTTTTACCTTTCTGCTCTTGAGTCTCTTGTCGGTAAACAGTTTTCTCAGTGTATTGGAGCTAAACACGATTTTTCTCCTGTGTATTCTTCACACCACAGTATGAAAGCATGTGTTTCATGTGGCTAATCCCTCTCTATATATTTATTACAAATGAAGCAGGAATGACAGTCTTGCATGTGAAGCAAATGCTTATCTTTAACCTAATTTGTTGAATTGTAAAGCAATTATCATGAGGCCAGAGCAGAACTAGTGTGATTCTGTGCTCATCTAGTTAATTTTTCTCCTGGGTTTACTGTGAGATCAAGAATCCCTTCTATAATATATTTAGCTGAAAAGAAGTGTTTCAGTGCAGTCCAGTGAATCACTTCTATTTACACTGTTTGCAGTGAGAAATTATACAACATATTTTTCCAATTTCTGAAATGTTCCATCTGCATAGGAGAGGCTGTGCAACTCTCCTCTTGTAGCTCAGGCACAGTGGGGAAAGAAAATAGAAAGCCTTGTCTGCAAGAGAGCGAGAAGGGAGCTCACTGGGGTGGGGAAGCCCCTTGATCTGTTTCCAGCCCTTGGTGGTTTTTATGCCCTTGGAATCACTGTCTTCCCAGGTGAAGTTCATAGACCCACAAATTGCTTGGAGCGAGGACCTAGGCCAGGACTCCAGGCTTCTAGGTGTCCTCATCAGGAACAGGCCTGCTGCCAGCCCCATCAGTCTAGCCATCTCTTTTGCATGGCAGCCCAAGCGTCATTAGGATGTAGCCACGTGTTTCAGACATTTACTTTGGTGCCGAAAGCTATGAGTTTGCATTCCCTCAGGCTGAGGAGGAAGTGCAGTCAGTCTCCAAGTTTCTGCTGACTGCTGTAATCACTGGGCTTGGTCTTTCAAAACATATTTTGTCTAGGTAGAGTTGGCAGGAGCATCAGTGGCTGTGAGTGCCATTAGCAATGACTTGCTTGGGCACTCATAGGAATTGCAGTGCATCTTGGTTTCTTCAAAGCCTGTGAATTCCTCCAATGTGTCTCCATTCACTTCTCAGCCATCTTCCTGTTGAACCCCCAAAACTTCCCACTACTTTTCAGATGGTGTCCCCACTGCCTTTCCACTACATACCACTGCAACAAAATTAGAATTATAGAATGGTTAGAGTTGGAAGGGACCCTCATAGGAAAAGATTTCTTCCTAGTATGCAATCTAAATATCCCCTCTTCCAATTTAAAACCATGTTAAAACCGTTACTCCTTGTCCTGTCACTACACTCCCTGACAAAGAGTCCCTCTCCAGCTCTCCTGTAGGCTCCGTTCAGATACTGGAGGGCTGCTATCAGGTCCCCCTGAAAAAAAATTCCCACTTTGTTCCCAACCTGTCCTTGGTTCCTCCCAGCCTTTTTCTCCCATCTGTCTAGCCTCACTGTTTCATCTGATCAGTGCTAACTGCTTGTGCAGAGGTAATGATTTGAAAGCTCAGACAAGCAAAACCTCCTGCTGTATGCTGTAACGTAAAGGCACTCTCCCTTTGGCTTTATTGATGTAAATGGCTGGTATGCCATGATTTGTAATGAATGTGGTGGTGTCTGTCTGCATTAGGTTTACTCAGAGCCTCCCTTAAGGAACTGTGTTGCTGCTCTGTCGTCTTTGTGAATCCCAAATGCAATTGCCTGTACATAAGATGCTGACATCAGTAATGTAACCAAGATGGTAGGGCCTTTGAGCATATCTTTAGGCAAAAACTGGCAATAATTACAGACTCTCAGGAGCAGAAATCGTTCAAAGACGACTTTGTGGATCTCCCATCTAGACAGGGCAACTTCCGTGTGCTTTTGGATATCTCTCAGTTTGTCTCATATTTTAGGGGTGATGCCTGCATAATTAATCTAAGCCTCAATAAAATCCGGATGCTGTCAGCGTGCCTGTAATTATCAATACTTTCCAGTGGGAGAATGTATACGTACCTTGCACAAGCTCTGGATCAAGTTGATACGTGAGCCAGGTTTGGAGGTCAGGATTTCACAGCCATTTCTGTTTCTGCCCTGTGACCAGTAGTAGCCCATGCTTCAGAAAGCTTTCTGATTGTTCACATGAAATCATAGTGTAGGTGGTAGAAGAAAAAAGCTATGCATACTGAGCGCAAAATTTTAATAGGTAAAATCTTTTACATATACATGAAAAAGGATGCTGGTACCTAAAAAAGAAATCCTTTGTAATTGAATACAAAAAGCAAAGCCTTTGCATTGAAATTTTGGAGCAGCACTGTGATTGCAATTTCCCTCTCTTTCGTATTAACTCTTATCTGTCATTTATCCTGAATCATCCTCATTTGATTTTTAAAAGAAAAAGCTTGAGAAGCCATTTATCTTTCCTTGTTCAAGTTTCTTAGCTTTTAAGATCAAAGTTACAGGATGAATAATGCATACAGTTTTTCATTCCTTTTTTGTGTGTCTGTCTTGTGACATCAACAGTTTCAAATGACTTACACTCTTATTTTAGATAAGTTGTAACTTGAATTCTTGATTCCTGTTTTGTTTGCTGGCCTTTAAATAGTACATCACAAATACGAAGCATTTATCGTGTCTCATACAATGCTATTTTTACATGAGTGAGTGATGAAAATGTTTTCTACAAAATGTGAAAACAAAGCCTCTGATCTTCTGCTGTGACAGGAAAACCTTAAAGGTACCATCTGTAGGAAAATGTTTTATTTATTTGCCCTTAATTTTTTGTTAATGAATTGTCAAAGAGAACTTGGTTCATTCATTGTAAATGGTGGAAACAATTCACAGCCTTATTGTGCTTTGGCAAGTTTAAAACTACACAGGTGATCCCAGCCTGATCTCGGTGATAACAAGAAAGAAAAAAGAAATGGAAGAAATACTATGCCTATCAGTTAAAAAGGCAAAGAGAAAGGTTGGTTTGTATTGGAGGGAACACTGGAAAAAGCAGAAATTAATTCCCTATTTACGGAAGGGACCTCTCCTTCCAAAGTTAAATTGCAGTGGGAAAAATTGCAGAGGGGAGATGAGTGAAGAAAAAGGAAACAGAAATTGATCATTTTTTTTACTGTTTTTACTGTTTTTTACTGCTGTGCAGGAGTAACAGTCTTAACCCCTTTAAAACAGTGATGCTCCTGACACAAATCATACTGTTACAATGCCGCTCCAAATTAATTCAAGATGTTTATCCTTATTTCTTTCCTCTCTATTTCTCTTTCTTTTTTTCTAGCCTCCTCTCTTTTTTTTCACTTACTTATCAATCATTTAGCTTTTAACATCTTAATCTCTCTAAATTATAGATTTTATATACACAGCAAAATAATGCAGGTTCCTGTAGAAGACCTAATGCTAATGGTAACATAATCTGTCCTATGAAGATCTGTATGAGAGATCGTGGCCTAGATACACAGCGCACAAAGCAGTGGGGGTGAGAGGAATGGGGGTGGTGCAAGTAACTACAGTTCAGGGGTTTATTTCATTTTTGTTTTTCTTTTTTGGGGCAGATTAAAGGGCAAGCAGCAATTTCCTATATGTCCCAGGGGGGTTAGAAAGCGAAGTGTATTTTTTCTTTTGATTCCCAATACATATTTGTTGCCCCCCAGCAATTTTCTTTTTTCCCAGGCCTTTTTCTTCATTCTGTCTCTTTTTCTCACTCCCTGAGAAGGTTTGCTTCCCACTCTACCTTTCTTTTTCCTTTGTCTGGCTTCCTCGAGGATCAAGAGTAGTTTTTGTAATGATTTATATTTCTTCTGGTATTAATATTGCTTCCCCTGGCGACATAACTGGAGCTGCTGTGAGTTAACTTGGCACCCCAAGGGGAAAAGAATTTGAAAGATCATGAAAAATAATTTGGAACTGCACAGATGTCCCAGAGGATAGTGAGAATGGCTCTAAATCCTGCTGTTTCTTGCTCTTAGTTTTTAAAAAATATGACATTGTTTTTCTGAGTTCAAGCTTAAAGCTCTGTTTCAAGGTCCCTGTTGCTCCTGCTGGAGTCTCTTTTCTCTCCAGATGCCACAAATCATTGAAAATGTGTCTTCTGGATCGTCCTCCTTGTTTTCTGTTCTGACCATGGCATGTACATCTGTTGTCTCCTGCATTATCATCAGGGCACCTTTCCCATCTTCCTCCTCCATTCTCTCTGTGTGCCTGCCTTTTCCCCTGCTGTGTCTAAACCACTTGAGTTTCCACATCTGCACAACCACTTTCTGTGTGAAGACGAAGAGTAATCAGGTTGTCTTCTGCTGTGCTGCTACTTCTTGTGTAATCTTTTTATTATCACAGGCTTATCTGAGGTTTTTTCACTGGTATGTTAATCTTTGATTAGCATTTGTCACACTGTTTTGTACATTGTGGATTTTCTGGTGGAGTCCAAAAAAACATTACTTCCTTCTACAGAGGAACCTACTCATCTTGGAAGGCTGTGAAAAAACTGAATAATGGGCTGGGCTAACAGAAAGAAGAGAAAATACTGGACATGCTTTTATTTTTGTCTTAATTTTCCTCTTTCTCCCATCCTGTTTGGAGCCTTACCATGCTGGTATCAGTTTTCAGACTCGGCTCACTGAGATGAAACCTTTCATCTCTTAACACATCCACGTGTAGAATCCAGTCCTTACCACGGCTGTTAATAGTGACAGCTTGTATTTCTACAATTGAAAATCCTAACCTCTTACAAGCTTCTCTCCTCACAGCTTTCTGCAGGGTTTGCCATTTTAAAGAGCATAGCTATGCAAACTTTGTCAGGCAGATGTGAGCTCATTCAGTTCCCTCTTTGAATCGACCAGAAGCCATATGGCAGCGGTTAATGTGGCGCCGAGCCTGAGCTAATAAGCCCTGCTGAGAGACAGGCTAGATCGCTCCAGCACGGTATTCTACTAACGTGGCCACACAGCTTCTGTTGCGCTGAGGGTAAGGGCAAAACGAGATTGCATTGGCTTGAAGTCTCCACGTCCCAAGCCAAAGCAAATGGCCTGAAAACGCCCATGTGGACATTCCCTTCCTTCTCGACAGCTCTTCCAGTCGGTTGTCCTGAATACTTCTTTGCAGGACAAGATGCTTTCTCCATTAGTGAGGTAGTCGCTGAATGTAAATGGTGAAGAAAAAGCCTGTTAGCCAGTTAGTCTAAATTATTGAGTAATGCTCAATGCCTGAAGTTATTCTAATCAGTTTAAATGGCTCGTTATTAACTCTGAATCTTCTATGCAAGGTTGCTGGATAAACTTTAGGTCAGAGTAAACCATACATTGATCCACATGTGATGTGATGTGTCTTTTCGGTAGACATTACTAAAGGATAATACTGGTTTGTGGAATTAGTAGAATGGGAAGGAGCATCATGGCACTGGGCAGAAGGCTATCCCAGTGTAGACATTGATGGTCTGGGAAGACCTGGCTATCACAGAGACTAGATTTTGCATTTAAGACCAAACTGACCTCCTGTGTTCCCAAGGACACGCTATATGAGGTTATGAGATCTGTAGACTATGTTCACACGAACTGAAACTATTGTAATTAAAACTCATCATAATATAGTGTTAGATTAAAGATTTGTTAGGGTCATTTAATTGCTGACATTTAAAACCAAGTTATTGTTGATCATTTTGTCCCTATAGCTGAGAGATCTGTTCCTTCTGTTCTTTTTCTCAACTTTCAAAACATGTTCCTTTCCATCAGTGATGTGTGTTGCTTCCTCTGTTTTGTGTCTCACCACTTAAAATGTTTTGCGTTGGACATACATAGCTATGGTTTCTCAGTATTGTTTCACTCAGCAGTAGTGAAAATTCCTTCTTTAATGTTAACTAAGTATGTGTTTTTCTATGCTGAACTTTATTTTACACTCATTTCTACTTTTGAATATAAAAGTAAAGAATGAAGTTCTTTTGCAGATACTCTGTGGACTTAAAGGAATTTGAAAACTCCACATTGAGTTGAAACTCTCCACAGATTTCTTTTGTCCCTAGTCATGAACTGATGACCTAGATAGTAAAAGAAAATAAATGCCTGCAGCAAATACAGTATGTGTTAGATATCTGAGTTTTGAGACTACCACAGGCCTAGACATTAGACTATCAGGATTTTCTTGTTAAAATGGCTTATTGAGAGTTTTGAACCTCTGGGACCATCTGAAATTACAGAAATGGAGTCTGGGAAGCCTCTCCTTAAAAAATAATAAAAAAACAGGTGGTCATTATCTTAGGCTAGGTTATTTGAGCTATCCAGAGAGTGTAGGACTTTATGATTTGAATGGTTAGGAGCAAAGGTGATTTATTATGCTGAGAAAGTAAATTCTTTGTTTTGTTTGGCTGACAGTCTAGTTGTTGGGGTTTTTTGGGATGGGTAAAGGAGATGAAGAAAGGATGTGGGAGGGAAATTATTTCTTCATTCATTTTATTCTCTTAATGAAAAAGAAACATTTTTGTTTGGTTAGTTTTTTTAAGCAGTCAGGAAAGGAGCCTTTGCTTATATTATGCATATTAAAGATGAAGATTGGGTTTAGAAAGTTAATTCTTCTCCTCTCCTCCCTTTGTCAGCTGTATGGAAACCCTACACGTAGAATGTGGATATCCTCCTGTAAGTTAAAAATCCATTCCTGGAGACACTGTTCTCCCCACCCCCTTAGGGACTACTATGCTATGTGCCTTCTCTAATTGTTCATCACGAGCAAAAACAATGAGAAGCAAAGCAGTATTTGAAGAATCAGATTTTTAAAGCCTTTTATGAGCACGATGCACTGAACGTTAGGACTCACACTGGGAAGGCTGCACACTGTACAGGAAGAAAACATGGTCTGGGTAGAGTTCAATCCACTGGCCATGAGAATTAGGATCCCTACAGATCAAATGTGCAAAATAGCATTAGAAATACTCTGCATTCCAAGGTTCTTTCATGCAGACTCCTGCAGACTCCTGAAACTGTGAGCCTTTTACTTTTTTCTTTTTTTCTTTTTTTTTTTAAACTGTATTTACGTTTACTTGATACTCATATGCAGAGATATTTCCATTAGTAAAGCATGAAAGACCCTTTAACACACAAATATCTTGCAGAAATAAATGTGTTATTTGTGGCCAGTCTGTATCAGTGAAGTGAAGCAATTCAGGTCCTTACTGTGTTCACTGTTTTTCAAACACTGAAACCCATCTGGGGGGAGGGAAAGGAAAAAAAAAAGAAAGTGCATTTTTCTTCTTGAACGTGTCTAGTGGACCTTATAGATTTGATTGTTCTTGGCATTTTTGATATTCCTAGTCGCTTGCACGCCACAGCAGCCACATGTTGTCACTTAAAATCTAAATATCAGATAACTGCTAACTGAGACTTTATTGTGTATCATGCTTTTTGGGGGAATTAGTTTTGCAAAGTAAAAATGACACTAACTCTAAAAGCATGTTTAATAAAACCTCAACAATCTATGTGCTGAGTTTGCACGTATTATGTTCTCATAATCAAAAGAAAAATGTAGAATAAAAATAGTAGAAAAGAACAGTGCCCATTTTTGGAGCCTTGAACAGATGTAAGTGATTAGAGCTTCGTTTGGTTTGCTTTGATTTTTTGGTCTACTTTTTGAAAGTTCTGTCAACTTCATTTTTGCTTATTTCACTTTGTTTGGATAGTTTTGCCTTACTGAGTTTCCTGTGATGCTTCTGGTTATATGAAAAGTCTAGTCCAAATCACAGCACTTTAAAAATAATAATTTTTCAGTTCTTGGGTTTCCTCAACCCAACAGAGTACTTCTCTCTCTCCAGGTAATAGTATACTCAAAATTACTTACTGCCAAGTTCAGATATTCACCACGTGCACTAGTGTGGGACTAACGTACACATTGCAGGGTGTTATTGCAGACGCCTGTGCAATATTATGCAGGACCAAGTCTGCCGACTTTTGGTTGCCCTCCTTAACAGGGAAAGAGAAAAAAAGCTTTTTTTCTTATATTTTCTTTGCTTATCTAACTGTAGGACAATTCTTGCTAATACTCATGCTGCATTGAGCAATTTATTGATTTTTTTTTTTTTTTTCCCTCCTGAAAAATCATTACCTAACGAGAACCTACTTGGCACATGGCCACATAAAGATGGTTCTTTTATTTAGCATGAAGTATGGGTGATTAGTTATACTTGGTTCTAATTATACTTATTTTCTTCTAGCTCAACAGCTTTGCTTTTGCCTCTCCCTTTGCTGCTGTTAGTTGTTTACTTGCCTCTGCTAGGCCTCCTGGTTCTAGCTGCATGGTGGAGAATAAATTGCACAGAAATAAGAGGGGAAAAGTGGGTAAATTCATCCCCCTATAAATTTACGAGAGAAAAAACCACAAACCTTCCAGGGAAGGTAATGCTGCTGAAAAAGTAAAACTTGAGAAAGTTAAATGCTTTCCTGGTATGTATCTTGGTATTTTTTTTAGTGCTACGTGGGATATATTTAGTTTTGAAATTAGCCGTAGAGATGTATGCTTAAGTAACTTTGCCTGATCTTACAAAGCATGAATATTGGTTCCTGAACAAAATGATTATGACTCAAGATCTCTTAGGTTTTTGTATTTTGCATCAATGCTTTTCCAAGTGGCTGTGCTATTCAGAGTGCCAGGATTTTGAAAGCAAAAGATGTTGACGTGGTGGTTTGGGCTTCCCTTCACTACGTCCCACATTTCAGACTCTGCAGATCTTGCTCTTCCCATTCACCTGAAATCATTTGTATCTTAGGACTACTTTGAACTCTGATGTTCAGTTTGAGCACTTCTCTTGGACTTAGACCTGATGCAAATCAAGAAGGAAAAAAAATTGCTTGTTCAGGGTAAAGTGTTACCACAGAAGCTGCAGGTATCTGACCAAAGCTATTTTATGGTTCACGGTAGGTATTCCAGACTTCAGGAATGGGTGGTTTTGCTCTCTGGCAGAACTATACACTGAATAGAATTAAAGATAAGCTGTTTTTTACTTCGAGACTATGTAGTCATTGCAACATGATTTTTAAAAGTGAGCTGCAAAACATTTTCCTACAGAGAAAATTATTGTACAATAAAAGAAAGATTGCCTTGAGGCAGAAAGTCTGCAAGCTAGGCAAACCAGATTGCTGGGCTGCTGCAATCTTCCTGTGTGATTTTGGGCAAGCCTTGAAGTTGTTCAGTACCTCTTATTCAGCACTTCATGAGTTGTGGGACTGAATTCATTCATACACGTAAAGCAGCCTGACACTTGCAACAAAGTTGTGTTGTGCCACTTTGCTGAAGTGCGAAGTGTTATTACATGCTAAATCAAGAGCAGGGTCTTTTGTGTAGGCAAAACGGTAGAGTAATATTCAAACTTACTTTTTCAGACCATGCTCCACTCTAGGTGTTTGTGATTCTATAACACTTTTAGGATCTAACCCAGCTACAAATATTTTGAGATTTTCATTAATTTAAATAAGATATCTCTTTACCCTTCAAGTTATATGCTGAAGTGTCGAAATGATTTTGAGTTATTGTCCTTTGTATTCAGGGATCTCAAAAGTTTATTAATAAACTGGGAATGTCTTTATAGTAGGTACTTTACATAATTGTTACTCTTGGGAAATCTGCTTTCACAATAACTTTGGTTAGTATGTTTCATGAAAGTACACTTTGCACACATCCTGAACTCTCAGTGTGAAATTCTGGCATTGCTGAAATCAGGGTGAGATTACCATTGTCTTCACTGAGACTAGCGTTTCACCTTTCACAAGACAGTCTATTGTATAATTTATAGCAGGGGAGAAGCTGTTTTAGAAGGGCCTAATGAGTTGACATTCTTCATCTTTTTGTTGCTGCTGTTGTTACTGTCTCCCTTTTTGTCGTTGTTGGCTTGTTTGTCATTAAGTTACTTTCCTTTTGCTTGCTGGATTTTTATGGACGTATTCCATATTAATTCTCTTTTTTGCTCATTTTCTGCTAAGAAAATTTCTGTGTTACATATCTTGCTGGTATCTTTTGCGTTTGTCATTCTTAAATTTAGTAGGAATGACCCAACTAGACATTTCAGCTGTTACTCTACTTATATTATCCAAAATCAAAGTCTTTGCTGGTATAGGAGGTCATCTATCGTATCTGTAATTCTTGAAGCTAACAAATGTAGGTAGTTGTAATGGGTTTTGCAGTAGAAGGATAAAACTTAATTTTAGCAGTCTGCAAATTTTAAGTAGGACATGGGGAAATAATTTTTTAAATTTGCAAAATTAAGAGTAGCCGAAGCAACCACAGTAAATAAACCTGTGAGCCTGCTTTGCTAATTATTTCCAATTCAAAAATACAAGGTAACCTTTGAAAATGTTTGCTTTTAGTATTATAAGTGCTGGCGGACTGTGTTCTCCCTGCATTAACCATCTTAACAAAGGCCATTTCTTCCACTGCTATAAATACAAAGTTCAAGAAAAAGGCAGTTCTTCATCTTTGTAACATAGCTGTTTCTTAGACTGTAGTGTCAGTTTTACTATGCTGCCCTGTCAATGAGTCTCAAATTCACCTTGAGGGGTCACCCCCAGGGATGCCAGCTGAACCTTTGACCCTTCTGTTCTGACTGTCACCAAGGTTAACACGTTATTACAGCTTGTGATGTTTGGGATACCTGATCATTTGGAGCCTTTATCAACCTACGATGTTTCAGACTACTTAAACAGAAACCGCGATCTCTCATTGATTGTTCATAGGGAGTATATTTTGATTTTTGAGAATGGATTATGTTTCATCCTAATTTTGTGTTAAAATAGATGTGAAAATTTAAAACTTACAGCTTTATCTCTGTTTTTCCTGTATTATTAATATAACTCTATGACTATAAACAAATGAGGAAACGCTGTCTTTTTAAATTTGAAAGCAGTCAGATTCACACCTCAACTGTTGCTTACAGTGCTACAAAGCTACACAGTGAAAAAAACTATGTGGTGACAGACAAAAGGACATCAATAATATTGTTTTTGTGGGATAAGTTCTAGCTACTGACAGGTTAAGAGCACTTTGTTTTTTTGGGATTGCCTTACCAAGATACCATGATGGATAATTAGCTGCTTATAATTAAAATGGGGTTTGGTTTGCTGACCTAGAAAATTATATTTGCAAATACTGTTCTTGTCTGTGGGACTGGTATCTAGACAAGGTAACTCTTACATAGCAGAAGTCTGTTGACATGGATTTTCCAAATATGTGTTAAAATACTGTTTTAATATATTGTACCCTGTAAATGTCTTCTTAGCAGAGTTCTTTTTTTTTCCCCCAAGATATCCTCTGACAAAACACATAGACCATTTGTTTGACCCCATCTACTTCTGCATACTGTTAATGATCATCAGTTCTGCTTTCATGAAATAATTAAAGGACTAGATACCAAAATAGGTTTTATTCTCTCTCCTACATTGTTTCAAATTACTTCCACGTATTCTGATTGGAAAATAGATGCTAGCTAATGTTCAGAAGTTTTTTTAAGGTAAAGCTGACCTATTTATTCAACTGCAGTGGACAAGGCCAATGCAATTTTTGATTCTGCTAGTGGAGGAGATTATTTTTAATCCCAAGCAACGTGTAGTCTACTATGTTTTACCTTTGTGTGCTTTCTTGTGTACTTTCTACAAAATGCAGTCTTTAAAACAGGTCTACAGGCATTACACCTAAGTACCAATCTGCAGCATTCAGATTAGATGTGAAGTTATTCTATGTCCACTTTACATTCAGTTGAGAGAGTTGAGATATTAATGGGACAGTGTTGTATCTTTTTCTTTCCTCTCTATAGACGCTTTGAACACACTCTTTTAGGTAACAAGTTTTAAATCACTCCTTTCAGTTCGTTCTATGTCATTTTCCTTTGCTTCGAGTTGTCTGAAAACTTGTAATAGTGTAACAGCTACATGAATTCCAGTTAGGTGTGATCCAGTGGTTTTTCCCTCTGGAAGTATTTGATAAGTAGTTGACAATGCCACACAACAACGTGTCAATATGTGCCTCTGATAGACAAAAGTGATGACTGCCCCTTGCCTTACCCAGCAACCAAGGATTCCTAACTATTGCCGTCTACTTTCGAAAATTTTGTCCAGAATGTTAGGTACATGAGTCTTTTAAATGCAAAAGTGAATCCTCTTTTCTGCTTGTCACACTAAGTAGCTTGCAAAGAAACAGTAAGGTCTTTAAAAGTTGTTTACTTCAGATTGAATGTTTGGGTTTGTATCTGTTTTGGAAGCTTAGTGTGGCTGTTTCTGTGTTTTTAGGGAGGAAGGTTTACTATGGGAATACAACTGCAATTTTTAGCTTCCTGTCACTGTCATAGGAAAAGGTAATTCATAGGATCATAGAATGGTTAGGGTTGGAAAGGACATTAAAGATCATTGAGTTACAACCCCCCTGCCATGAGCAGGGACACCTCNCAGAGTAGAGGGGGAGAATCACTTCCTGCAACCTGCTGGTCACACTTCTTTTGGTGCAGCCCAGGATACGGTTGGCTTTCTGGGCTACTGCTGCACAGTGCCAGCTCATGCGGAGCTTCTCATCCACAAGCACTCCCAAGTTCTTCTCCTCAGGGCTGCTCTCTGCTGCCAGTCTCTGCCCAACCTGTATTTGTCCCTCGGATTGCCGTGTGCCAGGTGCAGGACCCTGCACTTGGGTTGGTTGAATTTTATGGAAATTCATGTGAATTCATACTAAAGGAACCGAAATCTGATTAGGTAACACTTTTAATTTTATGTAAAGATTACTTCCGGTTCTCTATGTGTTTTTACACTGCTCGCACAGAAGATATCAAAGCTTCCTGTGATTCCTGTTTAGGTTAACATAGCGCTAATTTAAAAAAGAGACCTACATGCAGCCACAAGAAAACTGGGCAAATGAAAGTGCTGAGTAATTTCAATTTCTCTGCCATTTTTACAAGCCTATTCCACCAGTGCCACAAACAGGAGACACTGATTTCCATACAGAACTTGACCAACTGGATCATAGTTAACTTTGTATTGTAAATACAAATGGAGACAGTTGAGCAGCTGATATTTCCAGTGTCCAGAACAGTTTCTCCACCCTTCCAGCAACTTTTCTTTTTTTTCTTTTTTTTCTCTACACCTTTTCCATGGATGCAGTTTACAATACCCTTTTAAGAACAACAAAAATTGTGCCAGGAATTGAAACCCACAGTGATATCTGAGAGGAATGGCAAGAAACCACTGCAAAGGAAGCAATTATCCCGGCAGGGCTCCAGAGCCCCCCTGAATAGCTCGGGCAGCCCCCAGCTGTGAGCAGACAAGGCAAGGGGAGAGGCAGCATTCTTCAGGCTTCAACCTCTTCCTTCTCCCTGGCTATTCACGCTGTAACCGCTCTTCCATTTACGTACTGAACAATAAGTGGTTCACTGCTCCAAAGGCAAGGGCTGAGAGGGAATTAGCAGCCTGTGCCTCCTGACACTGGAGGGATATTTCTCAGTGGCGAGTCTAGTAGTAGCTCACAAACAACAACTCTCAGAGGGGATCATAGTCAAAGGATGGCAATGAGAAATGTGTGAGCATCAGGGAGGAATGATCGCAGTATGTATAGAGAATAGGAACAGTGTGTGATTTATTCTGCTTGATTGCAACGTGTGCTGTCTTATTTTAAGGGCAACAGAAACTCCCAAGTAGCTCCTGGCTTCGCTGCCCGTTGCTGAAGATCAGCTTATATTGTAGTCCCCTGTGGCAACAGAGACCTGAACATTGGTGGATGGACTGAGATCTGCAAGTCACTCGCTGCATGTTGAGCCTGTCCAGAGGATCTAGTGTTGAGCACAAAAATGAGAATAATGGCACAGACCTGCTGTGTGGGTTAAGGAAATTGGAGGATTTGATCTTTATTTCTCTTCTTCTCCTTCTTCTTTATAAGTTTAAATTTCAGCATCTTTCAAGGGGGGACCTTATCTGTCTATGCCAGTGGCCTTTCAGTGTTCCTTCAATAAAAATGGTAAGTTAGAGTCAGATTTACTTGTGGTTGGCTGGGACTGCAGGTTTTTACTTCAGTCCTGTAGCACAAAGCTTGAGTGCAGACCACAAAAAATACAAGGAAATCTGTGATTGATGATTTGCACGTGCAGCAGTCACAGGAACTGCAGTGATTGCTGATGGAAGAGTGAAATGTGGCAGATTAATATATGACTTTTGTATTTAACCATTCATGAAGAATGAACAATGTGGTGCATGTGTTCCTTTTCTTGAGAGTGTTAAACAAACAATGTGAAAGGTTTAATGTTTTCACAACTCTGTATGTCCAGCTTAATCTTAGTATAAAAGTTAGAGTTTTACTAACTTAGAGATAAATGCAATAGAAACCTAAGCCAGGTTTATGGGCTTTTTTTTAAGCATGGTCTTATTTCTATAACATCTTGGTCATAAGCCAGAGAATCAGAAGGTTTCTGGTGTTCATGTTAGAAAATATTTCATATTTTTTCAGAGTTACATTTAGCAAAATATTTGTGTAGCAGTAGTACTTGGTTGGTAGTGCCAGCGCTTCTTTCGAAGCAAACCCAATTGTAAAATTTCAAAAGAAGATGTTTTCAATGAGAAGTCAAATCTGTCTTGGAATTTAAAACTGTCAAAGTACCAACTTGGAAATATAAGAAATAATCCCCTGTATATTTGTCATCTGTGACAAATTTAATTTGCTTAGTTTGATACTGAGTTTGTACACTGTGTCATCTTACTCCCAGAGGAAGACAGAAATTCCTTTCCCCCTTGGGAGCTGCTGTACCAGCTCCAGGGAGGAAAGCTTGGCTTTCACAGGCAATCGAACTATCCTGGGAGGGATCTGGGAGCCTCTAATTCGCATCCCCTTCATTGAGGAGCCGGCAGTAGATAGCCAGTCTCAGAGGGGATGTGCTTTCTCCTCAAGGCAAGTGGGACTGAGAACATGAGCCAAATCTGCTGTATCTCAAAGATTACTGAATGATTGAAGCCAAAGCTGAAAATGATGACCCACTGAATGCCAAGAGAAAAATTTTGAATACCTTTTTTAAATTTTTTTTTTTTCTTCTCAGACTGTCATGGTTTTGTTCCTGTTGTGGTTTCACAATTGAACTTTTAAGTCTAGGAGAACCTCGATTTTGCATGTTAAAGGCCTTTCAGTTTCTTGTGGGAATCATCATAGAGGGCAACCTGTGAATGTCTGCGTCAAAGCTCTTGATAAATTGAGCACTGTCAGAACAGTTCCCTTTAGAAGACCCTATATTAGGACCTTGAATAATCCCCTATTTTGGCACAATGGCTGTGAGAGATCTGCGCTCTGAGAAATGTCTTTCACTAGATTACAAGTCTTAGTGAAGTTTTGCCTACGAATGTTTCTAAGCTTTGAAGTTGGAACTTAGGTCTCAGACTGTGGAAGACTGGTGCTCAGCACAAGCTCCTCTTTACTTAGGAGAAAGTAGGAAATTTTCTGTCAACAAAATACACACTATGAACATCAAATTGTCTTAAATCCATGTTGTTGTCCTGCAAACGTTAACTCCAGGCTTAGAAAAGTAAGACAATGTTGGTCAAAGCCTGCGATGACAGTTAGGAACTGAAATCCCTTCGAATTCATCAGCAGAGTCCATGTGCCTCCGAATTGGTATGGTGGTGGTACTCCTTCCCCCTCCACACCCCCCGGTGCTGCCTGCAGGCTTTAGGCGTGCTCTGCAGCACACAAAGTCTGGTCTGGTCATGTAAATGGGCCCTTATGGTCCCTGGAGAGCTGACCTGAAACTGCCCTTGGGCTTTGCTTTTGGTGACTTTTTGACACAGTCCCACAGAGTGGCCTTGTGTCTCTACCTTTCGCAGTGTAGACGCTCTCAGTGGCTAAATTCCTCTATAGATTTGAGCTATGTTGTTTCTTTTATGGTTACCAGGTAGGAATTTTTTATACGCTTTAAAATTTGTGGTTCGTTAGGATTATTTTTCCATATTACATTTGTGTTACTTTAGGTAGCATAATTAAAAACTGAGAGATTTTGTGTGGCAAATTAACCCCAGCTGCTCTGGGATTTTATCCTTGGAAGTATCTAAATAACACAGTGGTGGTGATGCTTAGAAGAAAATTCCTGTGTAACAGATACCAAATCATCTGACTTGCTTCAGGGGAGAGAAATGAAGACATACCAGACACTGAGTTCAGTTCAAGTTCACTCTTATTTCTGATTTCAATCACTGATTGCAGTGAAACCTATATATGCACCGGTGCATCCAGGGGAGATCCATACATGGGGTTAAATTTACAGTTTTACAGAAATATTGTACCTGTCATTACACACACATTGTTCCCATGTTGAGCTTGCTTTGGATGTTGTAGAAAGGTTGGTTAGCTCCATATATTTTTTACTGACCCATAGGATGTGCTTGTATTTGCCCATTAGTTATGTTTACTGTGTTTTCTGTACTCAGTAAATAGCATTGCGAGAAACAGTTTCCGGGGCTGCTTCTTTGTTTTTTTGTTGTTTTTTTTTTTTTTAGATCATGATAGAGCAGTTTTAAGGCCACAAAGGTAGTTGTAACATGCTTTTGTTGTTGTAGGAATTTAATCTTGGTTTATAGTAAGAAAGGAAGTATTACATAGTAAATGTTTTGTACTGTAGCTGTGAAAATGTTTCAGGAAAGTATTTTACTGGTTCAGATATTTTCATGTAAACATAGCGGTCTGTTCAGAAATTAGTTCTGATTAATGTGAGCCAATATGGCCTATTTTGAATTAAATCTTCCTTTGTGATTAACAAAAGCCAAATGTTTGTAGAAAGTAAGTTTGGCATTGTTACAGTTTTAAAATTCTGAAAATCATAGATGCTGAGGTATGTTTTTTTTTTTCTTTTCTGAAGTTGATTTATGACACTGTGCATATATCTTGGCTGTATCCACGATCTTGTTAGTTGGGTAACGTATCAAACGCGTGTGGTAATTCTGATGTTTGCTGTCTTGTGATAATGCCAAGGGCTGAGTAACCCTCAGCTGCCTCTGAAGTCACCAAGCAACTCAGGACACAGATAACCCTTAAGCCTTTGTAGATACACATCTTCCTGTAGACACAGCCATTAATAATGAAGGCATAAAAAAGGGGAAGACAGTCTCATGAGCAGACTTGAATCTGATTCTGACTTTGATGTATCATGGCCAGATTGGCAGGGGTGCCAGAAGCAGCAGCTTCAATGTATTGTCATTTTACCTACCTTAAATGCTCTTTCTTTTTAAGTAAAGCTATCTTTCTATGCATTTTGCGGCAGCCTTTCTAGATTCTACCTATGGGCCTGTCATCATTGCAAGACTGTTTTGTTGGTCTGTGTGGTAGAGGGGAACAATTGACTTGGACTTTGTCATGACAGCTTTATGGCACAGAAAGACCACTTGAAAGTATATTTTAAACTTCTCTTAAACAGAATTTTTTGTGTTTGATCTGGAGGAGGCAGCATGTACCTTCCTGGGGTTCCAGAGAATGGAACCAAAAGCAGGATGGACTCCTCTGTCTGAACTTTGAAGTTGAACAAGAGTAAACTTTAATCAGTGTTGAAGACCTATCCCAAGCATGTTTTGAAGTCTAGTGTCTGATATTTATGTATGCTATAATAGGTAAGGAAGAATACATGGGATTCACAGGGTTCGGAACAAGATACATGTTTTTAAATAAAAATTTAAGATAGATATTCATTTGCATTTCTTTTTTTATTACTCAACTTTGTTAAAACTGCAAAGTTATCTTCTATTGTTGACATTCCATGCCTTACAGTCTGCGTTGCAATGATAAGTCATAATACGAATATATTAAGGATATACTAATTTGTTTTGGCATGCTAGACTACATAGAGGGAAATGAACAAATTCTGTGTTTCTGAACTAAGAAATAAAAAATCCATTTTGCTTGTATCTACCACCGGTGACACTACTAATTGCAACTGCCTGTACTCACCTTGTTCTTTAACTGTTTTATTGTCATTTATAATTAGATGGTACGCTTTTAAAGCAAAGACCATGTCTGACAGATTAATATCGCGTGCTTGCCACATTTCATTTAAATAAAATGTGATATTATGTATGCTGTACTGTGGAAGACTGAAATAGGTGAAATTTGTGATATTACATATGCAGAAACCCTGGGTATACAAACACAGGTCAATATTTCACTCTGCAGTCTAAATTTCATTTTCTTATGGATTTAAGATTGCTTTCAAATTATTTTGAAACAGAGCAGATTTAATTTATTAAGTAGAATTAAACTAGGAGCTAAAGGAAAGTTAAAAAGAATTCCAGTCACCTTTATATTTGGACTCTCCAAGCATTTTTCTCATGGTTTAATTCTTTCTTATATTTCATAGCACATTTCTGTGAAAAGTAAATTAGTCACCCACATATATAAAAATATTTCTGAACACAGACAGATGGGTATGGATTTACATGTAAAGAAATTTACACATGCACACGTAACACTCATAGGTATATAAAATATGGTCTGAGAATATGTGTTCAGCAATACTGAATACTTGGTGGTATGTTGTAGAACCCATGGGTGAGTTTTTATGGATTTGATTTATTGACTGACCAAGTTGATTCATTATTTGTATATGATTTTTTGCTGCTGGGTGGCCATAATTTACAATTCTGGACCTAGTTAACTCTGTGGGTGCCTAGAGTTTTCTGTATGAACATCTCCAACTGTTGTTTAAAGAAACAAATGAAGTGGACTTGCTTGAATGAACAGTTTACTCATGAGGAGCAAAATGTGGTCAGGCAGGCAGGTCACAGAAAATAGCTTTCAATAAGTCTTTGTAAGTTATCATGCTATCATATATTCTCTTAATGTACATACAATAATCCATAAGTGTTACAGGCAACCACTGTTCACAATCTTTTTCACTCATCAGTATTCAGTGCTATTCTTGTATTCTCTACTTGCACAGCCCTTACAAATTTGCTGGTAGACATAGAACAAAACAAAAGCCCGAAGCAGCGTGAAAAGTCTATAAGTGCCTTGGCATCATTTCTGTATAAATGAAACATGATACTTACTTCCGTCTTTTTAAAATTGGACTTAAAGCTTTGGCAGTTAGCAAAGCAATTCTTTTCCCATGATCTACCAAAGTAGTATAGTAAAACTTCTATATCTTGTTTACTAGGAAGAAAGACTTCTCTTTGTAGTCAGTATGGTAACAACTCTTTTGGAGTTATGGGATGGAATGTTACATTGCCTGTCACTTTTTCAAACAGTTATATCATTTGCAGCTATAAAGCCCAGCTGGTGTATTCTGGGGCAGGGGCACGGATATGAGAACAACCAAAGCACACACATTAAAAGGCCTCGGTTAACTGTGAAGTATCCACAGATTGTGAATATGTCTAATTTGCCAGATTTCATATACTGTCCCCCAAAGGTGATTTGGCTTTTTACTGTACTGCTCCAAATACTGGATATGAACTTATGGTACTGGATTTACTGGTTATGAACTTAGTAAGATAAAGAAACGTAGGAGTGACTCTTTATGTGTTTGTACAAAAATTCGTATGTATGTTTTTCTTGTGTACGTTGTTACAGCCATTGATCTACAATCAATAGGTATTTCTAGGATTTCCTATTGAGAGAAAGAGTGGCAAAAGCTGCACATAGAGAACATAAATTTGTCATAGCTACAGATTTGCTTTGTGATGTCTTGTTAATAAATAGGGAGACTTGGTCGGTCTTACTGAGATGGTGGGTACCTAATCGTTAAAATTTAATAGAAAACTTAGGTTGTGACCCAACAGCAGAAGTACTCTTCCTTCTAGCCATCTGTGAATGATCCAAGTACAGACATATGTAATTCCACATGCAGCTTTCAGTGATTTTTCAGTTGTTCAGATGTTTCTGCTTTGATGCATCTCTCCATGTATGCTTTGAACAGAGTCTTGTGGTGCTTCCTTAAAGAAATTCTTGAGGTAGTTCTTGCGGGAGATTACAATTTGTACAAAATACTCGGAGGTGTCATATTGTAATGGGTTTGAATAGGATTTTCTTAAGTGCTAAAATCGCAGAGGAACACAAATGCTGCTGAACATCAGTAGGACTTGAGCTCTTGAGACATGTATGAAAATCACTGCTTTCAGTTTACACGGGTTTGAAATCATCAGCTGTGTTTGTAAATTCTTGTGATGTGTAACTATGTTTCTTTGTTAAATCCAGTGCATTCATTAGTGCTGTACGTCAAAAGTATGTATTTCTGCACAGATATCTGGATATACAAATACTTCAAAATGTATGTGGAAATCTTGTTTCAAAAATTATGTTTTTAAAATCCTTTGCATAGATTAAGTGGAAATAAATAGCCTTCTGTGATTTAAAGAAATATAAACCAGGAATAAATATAGATAGACTTCTAGTTATATTTTACATACTCTTCTCATGCTTCCCGTTCGGGTAGTTAACAGTCTAGAAATGCACACAAATTCTAAAAAAAAAATATGTATTTGAAGGTCACCTTTATTTTTTTATTCTTCATGCTTCAAATCCCCATTGAAATTTCAGCATTGCTAGATTTCTGGATGATAAAGGACATGTTTTTTCTGTTGTCAAACAGCACGTGCCAAAGGCAACAGAATGAAATTTGTATGCAACACTCTCTATGTTACATGTGCACGTTCATTTATCTCAATAACTGACTGTCATCTGTGTGTGCGTACATCTTACAATGATAATAAGAGCCCAATACTGCTCAAGATGCCAAATTTTCAGGGGCAGATTTCTAGCTGCAGGCAGCTTGAGTAAAATACCTCATCTTGAGAACACTCTTCTCCTTGTCACTGACCACATTAGAACATTTCATGTAGCTTCATATGTGGTTTTTATTGATTGTGTACTTCCACCCATGCCTTGAATTACAGTGACTTTCAATATGTGATTGGACTCACAAGCGTGTGTTAACTTAAAAATGTAATTGATGTAATTAAGTAACAGTTTTGTATATTAAAGTAAGCACAATATGTACTCAGTTGCCTGCATTTTGGTAAGATTTGAAACTTCTTTAACCATTTTTTCAAGTAAATGGGAGAATAAATACTTTTAAATGGAGATCAGATATTTTTGTATACATTTAATACATATTTTTATATAAAATAATGAGATTTAGAATCACAAAAGGAAAGTATGTTTTCTAATTTGAGGGTTGTTTGGATTCCATTATCTTCCAAAAAGTGAATTCAGAATTAAGAGCAGAAAGTTTTTCTTTTCCCAGTAAGGATTTAATTGCTTCTGCCCAGCTGCTTATCAGCCTTTAAAATTACTTACTTAAAGGTAAAGAACGAAAAAATACAAAATTTGCTTCACTTCCTTAAGAAATGAAACCAAAACAAACACAAGATTCATGAATAATAACAAGCATGACCAACAGTAGAATAACGTATGCATATTTCTTGTCAAGAAAAAACAATTGCAGCATTTGATGCGAAAATGGGATTTGTGTCTAGCGCTAATTTTTACTCTCCACTTGATCATACTAGACTGAAGCAGTACATAGGAAGGGATAGTAGTTCTTCTACCCAACAAGCATTAAACTGGCTGTTGGACAGCCAGTATTGTTATGCAAAATGAAGAAAAGATTAATAGGTGTCTGAATGTGTGAGCTTTTAAAATACTGATGCAAAACTAGGAGGCCAGGTTTTTGCATAAGAGAAGCAAATTAGGTTAATAGTAACTTTTTTTTTTTTCTGCTTTTCTGTATGATTTGGAAAATCACTGGTAGCTTGTTTTGTTTCATTATCTGTAACTAAACCTTTTTCAAGTTAATAGATACTATAAAATCACTAGTTCATATTAAAGTATTTTTTATTATCTTTGATTTGTCCTAGATCAGAGGAGGGAAGCTTATGATCACATACACAAGAAAGAACGATGCTGGCAAATATGTTTGTGTTGGAACAAATATGGTTGGAGAACGTGAAAGTGAAGTTGCGGAGCTCACTGTTTTAGGTAAGAAGTCCTGTATGACTATGGTAATAAAAATGTTCAACTTCTGTTTTTCCTAATAAGTCTTTTATTAAGGATCATTCTCATCTGTTTTCTTTTCAGTGTTTATGTTGAAAATATTTTTGCCATAGTCGTGTTGGAGCAGATGGGTGACAGTTAATGGCTTTGCAATCCACCTTGGGCTGGTTTTGCTTAGTTCTTGAACTGAAAATAATGTCTATGTCCACTGGATTAGTATTGTAAAATAATAGCAAAGCAAAAAATAACTTTACTAAGAAGCAGAGGCTTATGTTTTCTCTCTTGTTGAAGAAAATGAGAATTCTAATTTTTTCTTTTAAATAATTATCCTTTCATTCCACCAGCCCTCCCAGGTCTTTTTCCTAAGAGCTGCTCTCCACTAGGTCAACCCCTAACCTGTACATGTTCAGGAGGTTATTTCTCCCCAAGTGCAGCACCCTACACTTGCCCTTGTTGAATTCCATCAGCCAATTCTTCAGCCTGTCCAGGTCTTTCTTGCTGTATGGTGGCACAGCCTTCTCTTGTAAACAAACCCTCCCAGTTTTGTGTCATTGGCAAACTTGCTGAGGGTGCATTCCATCCCTTCATCCAGATTATCGATGAAAATATTGAAGAGGACTAGACCCAAGACTGACCATTGGGGGACCCCACTTTTTACGGATCTCCAACTAGATTCTGTGCCATTGATCATGACCCTCTGAGCTCTGTCTTTCAGCCAGTTTTCAATTCACTTTGCTGTTCGTTCATCTAATCCACACTTCATAAATTTACCTATGAGGCATAGTTACATGCTAAAGGCCCCAGGTCTGGGGGCCCTAGCTGACTGTATCAGTTAGTTGCAAATCACTAGTCTACTACTAAAAAGGGAATCATGGTATGGACTGTTACGTAATCCAAGCTAAAAAAAAAAAATAAAATACTCTTGCTAAACATTTGCAAGGGGTATACATTCCAGAAAGAGGTGTCTCTTTCCCTTTTTCTTTCTTCATTTTGTTTTCCCTTCAAACATATTTCTGATTTTCAGCCTGTGAAAGCTAGTGGGGTTTTCTTTTCAAACAGAACAGTAAAGCCTTGAATGTCTTATCAGTCTGTGTCTAGAAATCTTTAATTCACCTTATTCTTTCAACTCAGACCTTAGATATGTGTGAAAAAGCACAAGACGCATACTGAATTAATATAATAAAAATCTTTAAACGTAAATCTTCTGTTTATGGCTTTTGGTTATTTAGAATTTGAACTTTTTCTTCTAGATCTTTGCTTTAGATCAGATGGAGGATTGCATGCCAGAAACTATAATACTAGAAAGTTTCAAAGTGATCCTAGCTAAGCTTTCCTTGTGTTTACCGAATAATTGTGTGACAAGGGTAGATACTTAAGTCAGTGTTGATTTCCCTTATTCATTTATGCGTTTGAGTGCAAGTGTTATGAATGGGCAGACAAAAGCTCTTGGACTATTACTCTTCTTTTAGGAGACTGATCTAGAGAACAGTGTGCCGTTATGCAGCAGTCCTAGCATTACCAGATCAGTCCTTTTTCTCTTGCATAACTAAGTTGAATATTCTTCTCCAAATTATTCTTACTCTGAAGTTTAATCCAGAATGTTCTTGTTTTACATTCAGATTGTGTTTTTACTGCACCCACAAGAAAGGAGCTGGGGTAGGAGAGAATCTCTATATTGGTGTGGTTTTTCATTCACAGCTAGATTCATGTCTGTAGGTATCTGTTTTATTTCTCATTTTGTGTATATGAAACCAGGCTAGAACGGACGGTTTAAAGGTCAGCTTGCTGTTTCATTTAACATTTGTCTGAAATTGCAAGGAAAGGTAAATTTTCTACAACGAAAGAGTCCAGTTGGTTCAGAGATGCTCAAAAATAAAGCAAGCTCTTTTTATAGGGTTTTGTTCAGTTCACATTTCCGCTTCAGTCCTTTTTGAACCATTCACTAAGGTTTTATAATATTGAATCTCTGTATCTTTATCTGCAAAATCAAAGTAATATTTGAAAACACCTTTTTCAAACACAGATGTGAGACAAGACATGAAGAATATGAGATTGCCTCCTTTAACTTCTACCTGGTGCTTTTGTATTGCTGTGATAAATTTGTGGCATATTTTTGGGTATTCACACTTCCTGCTTGTGCCAATGGCTGTGGACTCTTCCAGATCAAGGGAGATGATATTTATATCTTTAACAAATATAAGTCAAAACATGCAACTGCCTTCTGAGCTCCCTCAGAGCATTCACGGGTTTATAGGCCAAGAGGTCATCTGCCTTAGGAACCTGCCAAGCACTCTTCTGTTAAGCCTTCCCTATTCTTTTATGGACATCCCGTTGACATCTAGTGCTGCCTGTCTAGGTGGATAATCCTCTCTAGAGCGTCCCAGGAACTGTTAAATACATTTTTCTTCCTTGTGCATTTGCAAAACTCACTGCATTCTAGCCTGGACAGGAGCTATGGAACTATGAATACCCCAGCGCCATACAGCTTTGAGCCCTGGTACAGGGAAAAAAGTGTGTCAATTCCTTTCCAGAAATGTCCAGCTAGTAATTGGGTTGCAAGAATAGCACAGCCCGTACTGAGATCCCATTTGATTCAGAAAGCCTGAGAAATAGTATGCAGCAATTATTTTGATTCTGATGAGCCAGGACTTGGGTCATCCATTTCCATCTAAGTCAGGTATAAGAGCAATTTTTATGAAGAAAAAGTATGGAGAGGACATGGGTGTATGTGTGTGTGTGTTGGCTTGTTTTATTTTATTATGTGTGCTAGTGGAAAAAAATGTTGTCTTTCTAATGAAGTATTGGAAAGGATTGTATCAAACACTAGCTGCTGCTGACACCTGAAAGCAACTTTATAGAGCTACTGTGCTGGACCTTACCTAGTTTTTGATTTTAGCAGCACCATCGAGTCAAAAACTCTAGTGGGACAATATTTGGTTTGTGCCTTCTGTCTTTTTGAAGCAGTGCAGCAGATGAGTGGTTGGTTGTCTAGGTCCTTGCAGCAGACCTGCTGCTGTCTGAGGATTGATGTGTATTTCAATTTTCTGTGTGGATTGTGTTCTCCTTTAGGTCTTTTATCTGTGGTGGTGATTCACAAGAGGTAAGGAAGTCTGTCCTTGGATCCTGAGCCACTGTTGTGAGTGTCTGCCTCCTGTGCTGAGATTCACATCGCTGGCCACCTGCCGGGCTACGGATCTTCTGCCTGGGGCTGGTAGTGAGAGGACTGGCGGCAGAGGCACCTCCATTCGCTTTGTAACCCTGCTCTCCTTACTCTAACAGCCACAGTTCCGGAAAAAATGCAATTCAGGTGTAGAGCTGCTGGACTAATCCTTTTTTTTTTTAATTTCCTTTCCTTTTAGAGAGACCATCTTTTGTGAAGAGACCAAGTAACTTGGCTGTGACTGTGGATGATAGTGCAGAGTTTAAGTGTGAGGCAAGAGGTGACCCAGTCCCTACAGTAAGATGGAGGAAAGATGATGGGGAATTACCAAAAACAAGGTGCAGTACATGGAATTACCTTTTTTATGACATCTAGCTTGGTATATGATGCAGACAGCATTTCTTTTTCTTGAATGATGAAGGTCTAGCTTCTAATTACATTTCTAGACATTTCTAATTACTGTTGAGCTGCATTTGAAGCATTCTATGATAGACAGATTATTTTACTCTGAATTTCCAATTATCAGCTAAATACCTGTTAGAGAAGGGGATTGAAAGAAGAAATCCTGTAACGATTCTCTTTAGCCATGCAAACCCAGATTCCTGTCGATCTAGTCTATAACTTTAATAAAAATATAGCATTTTAAAGAGAAAAATCTACTTGCCAGAAAGAGAAACACATTGACTGTGTTATACAAGGAAGAGAAAAAAGGTGATGAAAGGATGGGAAATCGTAAAAGACCACATTGCTCATAAAAAAAAATATTAAAAAATTGAATGAATTGTGATTTGTATTGGTTTCAAGCAATTCTGATCTTGAGAGCAATATTTTCTTTAAAACCATATTTAAAAAGTCTTTCGGATGGAAAAATTGTAGGAAGAATATTATTACATTTACTTGTTAAAAGAGTTCTAACAATTAAAATGTTCTGTGTTAGAGCTTTATGATTTTATTATGCCACTGAAATTCTACTGACGTCAGTAAAACTGGTGTTGCAAATGAAATCAGAATGAGGTTTTCAAATATTGAGATATATTTTGCTTTTAAAACTATTTCTACATTATCAATTTTTAGGTATTTATACATACTTTTTATTACTTAGGGTAATGTAGGAATAAAAATAATTGAAAGCAAACCTGGACATATTTTTAACCTTTACATAAATTGTAAAAGTTCTATTATTCCTATTCATTGTTTATTACTATGCGTGTTTAAAGATACGAAATCCGTGATGATCATACCTTGAAAATCCGGAAAGTCATGGCAGGAGATATGGGCTCGTATACTTGTGTTGCAGAAAATATGGTTGGAAAAGCTGAAGCATCAGCAACTCTAACAGTTCAAGGTAAGAATGTTTCTTTGCGTAGTACTGCAATCTAGAATAGAGTTGATTTTTTTGCATGATGACTTTGTAGAGCTGCTAAATGGGGGCCAGTGGAGTCTCTACACAACTGTAAGAGTTGCCATTTATGCGAGAACTTTATGCTGTGTTGTAAAGAAAATGTGGAAATCTACATTTGAATTTAACTGTATTCTTAAGAAATTAAAACACTTCATGTGTAACAGTTTTGTCAGCAGCCTTTGTGGTACTGGGGTAGGGAACTGAGTATGTTTTGAACTTCAGTGTGATCAGAATCATGTCACTTTGTACCTGAATCCTAACAGAAAGAAAACCAGTGTTACTGAGCTACATTTTTTTAACTTGAAAAGAAAGAGTTGTTAAGTTCAAGTATCTGCCAAATTTTTTCAGTTAAATATAGTAAAGAAGCAGTGAATGATAAATCTGTTTGTGTATCTTTTAATATACTAACCCAGACCACTGGAATTCCTGTTGCTTTTTCATTATAAAAGCGTATCGTAGCACTACTGTTTCTTTGTAAGATAAAAATTCAGTGGAACTCAGTGAACTAATATGTATAAAAATCCTTCATTGCCTTTATATACACAATCCAGATGTTCACTACTCAGATAATCCCTCTCTTCCTTTCCTGGCTAGCAGACAGAAAATGATGTCATCCTGATACTTTTTCCTAAGCACTGATGGTCCTTCTGTCCTTTTCTCTGTTCAGTGGGAATTAGTCATTATGGAGTTCTGGGGAAATACAGGCTTAAAAATGTTTTATTTGATAACAGGCCTCTATTTTGACACATTTACAGTAACAGGAAAGGTCTTGTCCTTAACCTGCTCTCCTTTTTCAACTAGAAACATTTGGTGTCCCTCACATCTGTAGTGGCTAGGAAAATAGGAATTCTTTTGTTGAAACCCTCAAAAAACCAAGAATTTTAAGGTGTTCTGTTTTTTTAGTCACCGTGATGTTAATACATCAAAGCTCATACCTTATGTTTGTGAAATAGCCAGCTCTTATGGTTGGTCAGTGTTTTAGAATAAAAGATTAACACGTGAGCAGTAAGCACAGTTTATTCAAAAGAAAATGATTTAATTATTTTTTTAAATGGCGATTTGTTCTGAAGATCATGTCTTATATCAACTGTTAATCTTGTAAAATTATAATGTTAAGAAAAATTGCTTTACGGATGATTGAGCAGTTACATTTCTGGAAATAAGCTATTGGTAGCCCCAATCCTTTGTAGTCCTATAAAAATTAATAGGCAAACATATTCTTGTAATCCGATTTAGGTAACGGTGCTACTTCGTTACAAAATGGCATAAGTGTGTAGATGTTAGAGATCTAGAGTGGGATCTTTTAATTGTGTTAATAAAATAGTACTTTTAAAGAATGTGATCAATAGCCCAAGTCTTGATCCAGCAAGATTCTTTTTTTTTTTTTTTAAGTACTTGTATTACACAGTAGGTACATACACTGTGACAGCTTTGCTCTGCAGATACTGTTATGGGATAATTTGTTTCCCAGTGTGAATGGATTGCCTCCCTAGCCATTTGTCCGTGCTGATGTCTTTGTAGAAGGGATTGATGTGAGAAACTGTAACGTGTAAGGCCAATTCATAGTTGGTAATGTAGTAAATCATGATGAAAATCAATTTATTAGAGTATCCAGGAAACCTGGTTTTATGGGAAGAAAAAAAAAAAAAAACAACACTCCTCTAGAAACTGCATTTTCCATTCAGAATTTTTTCTTCTTTTTCCTCTACTCTCTTACCTTGTTTAAAACACCGTTTGCTTTTTTTCTAATGGGTCAGCTTTTTGATTATGCTGCATCTAGAGAATTAGGTTTGATCTTCTTGTTCAGTGCTAAGATGACATTTATCTGACTGAGGAAACAACTCTTTGAGGAGAATTTTTCTTTTTTCACAAGAGTAGTATTTTTTCCAGGTGATTTAAGGAATGGAAATGACAAGTCTTTTCTGCACTTTTGGTAATTGTCAGATGGTCGTTTGACTGTAGAATTTAACAAATATGATGTTTATGCCAAATAGAGTTATTTTGGTTACGTATTTGTAAACAGAGGGCTATGTTGCAAACCATGGCATTGGAAGTTACAGCTGCTACTGTGCAGATTTCTCAAATTCAGCGAAGGACAGATGGGGTGTTTTGCTTGGTTTTTGGTTTTGTCTGTGTTTGGGTTTTCTTTTTGGGGGGGATGTTTTTGGCTTGTTTGCCCCTTGATGTCTCAGCAACAGGCTGCGCTAGACAATATGCCAAAGAAAGAATATGAGAGTTGTTAATGGTAACCCCAGCAGATGCATGCCCATGTTAGGAAAGGGGCAGTCGTCATCTGTCAAGTGTCTGTAGAGCGAGTCTGTGGCACTGAATGAAATGTGGCACAGCAGAAAGAGCTGTAAGTAGGGCTCTTTGGGACACTGCTCGGGTCTTCGCATCAGTAGTGCTGCAAAGAAGAGGACGTATCCCCTTCTATACTTGTCATTTTCAGTCCTCAAGCACTGTGATTGACCTATGGATGTTCTACGCTCTTCAGGGTTATCTAGGGCATTAAAGCAGGGAGCATGCAACAGCGAGGCTAATTGAGATACCTGGGTGTCAGGGATGTGTTGATGAAACGCGGCAGATAGCTATCCTGGTGTCTCAACTGAGAACTGCCCTGGACCTGGCGGTGTTATTACCTCCAGGTCAGCTCTGACCCTATTTGATCTAGCAGACGTTGGTGTGCACAGTGCGTGCCCTGCAGTGCTCCCCATCTCAGCAAAACTGCTCAGTGCTGCCTCTGAGCTAGGAGAAAGGGCCCAATCTGCGTTCATGGAGTAGGAACTGTCAACTCAGATAGTTCAACTGTGTATAATAGGATGCTAACAGTAGAAAATACAAAAGAAGGGAGGGAATATAAATTCCATTTTAATGTTCTTCCTGCGTATGGCACCAGCATCGCATACTCTGGTTATTGGAGTCACTGTTTTTCTTTGTACAGACTCCTGACTTTGGGGATCGTGTTTCCTGCGTGAGGTACAGCTGCTGTATTGTTATTGTGATTTCAGTCATACTCTTAAACCAAATTTAGAGTTCTGTATTGACTATGGAGTTTGAACACTTCACTTAGTCTTTTACTGTTGCAGCTTAAAAGCATTTCCATCCATGGAACTGTTTCTCAAGTTATCTTATTTTCTCCTTGGAAAATTAAATAGTTAGGAAAATGTAATCCTGCTGTTGTTTGCATTTTCCTAAGATTAGAGTGTCTCAGTCCACTGTTTTCACTTTGCAGCGATGTGTAGTGCATACGTGAGGCATTCAGAGATGTTGCTAAATACACATGGAAGCATTTCATTCAGGAGATAATTAATTATTGAATGAATACTTCAGTCAATACAAACTGTCAGGAAGCAGCCCAGAGTAGAATACATTATATTTTACCAATACATTATATTTTACCAAGCAGTTGATGTGCTCCAAAAAAGAGAAACAGTGGCCAAAAGTGCATCTCTGGAACAAGTACATTTCTCTTACTGTAGCACTAAGCAAGTTGGATATATTTATTGTGTATGTATGCAAGAGGCTTTTCATCTTTTCATGGAGATTCCTTTTATATGATTTGCTTAGTTTTACGCCTTGAAGCAGGACTGTTGAAATTACTATATTATATATTTTGCTATTATATATATAACTGAAGCCCATGTTCCTAAGACACACAAATTTACCAAAACTGCATGCCTCAATACTTCAGTTCTAAAAAATAATTAGTTTTACTATTAATGCAAGTAGAAGTAGAGCTTCTTCAGGAATCTGCAAATTTCGCATTAATCATAAAAATGCTTTTAGGTAAATCTAACAGCCAAAGGTTTTACCTATTTTTCCCTACTTTTGTTTGCTTTGCTCCCATTTGCCATACTTAATTAGGCTTTTTTAGCATCTAATTTCATAATAAGTTTATAATTTCTGCTGAAATGAGCTTTATTCTCTGATGCAAGCAAAAATTATGGCTCCAGTGGAAGTCCTACTGTGCAGTTGGCTGAGAACCAATATATAGCAATGACAATGAAGTTACCTACTCAGCAGGAGTTAAGAGAGAAACAGGTCAAGTAGGTCAGTTGGCTTGAGGACTTCACAAGAAAAATACCCACACTGTGGCTGTTGGTCACTGTCAGTCGGTCGCCAGTAGGTTCATAGTGAATAGCAATCCTCAAACGGGTTCTTCTTGACGCTTCTTCCTCGAGCAGTTACTCTGGAGGAGCTCACAATACTTGTTACAGCACCCTGCCTAATATGCACCTAAACATGCACCAGCAGCGGTTGAACTATAAAATGTTAATTTTGCCATTCAAAGGCACTAAATACACTTAGAGTTATCAGTTGGGCACACACAAAAAAAAAAAGAATTCCTGTGGAAATTGCTCTGACCGATTCATATTTTACAGCAGTAATCTTTGATACCGAGGTTTTTAGCTCATGTTGTCATTAATTTTAGAGTTAACAGTTAACAGAGCTTGTCTGCAAGGTAGATAGCAAGCAGAACTTTTGTAAGTGACATCTGGCTGTACTAGTCAACTGATGAGGAATTTTAATCTGAAAAGGTGGCACATGCTTTAGGTCTGGAATTTCCTCCTTCTTTCAGCCACTCTTTGTACAAAGTAGCTTCAAGGCATGCCGTAAAAGACATCTATTTGATAAGGCTTCTGGGTAGGGCTGAGAATACCACCCAGAATGAAAAGGAATAGAATTTGCTCTTTCATCTGTCAGGTACCACATAAATGCTTCCACTGTGTCAGACAACTGGTATACATTATAAATTGGCTATAAATGTAAATGGCTCTATAGGCGTCTGAGCTACCTACCAAAATAAAAACAAAAATTCAGATTTTTATTGGATGCTGTTGAGGTATATGGTGGTTATTACGTGTCACAGTTGAACGCCTGATAGTGTGGGTAAATTTAAGCACTTGAATTTTAAAACTAGGATTTGAATTTAAATTAGGACTTGTCTACATGGTGTCTCCTTAAGTCAGTATTTCTCCTTTTGAAAAAACTTACTTTAGGCTGTATTCTGTCTTCAGTACCTGTGAAAGAGGAAGGAAGAATACTGATTGTCCTATGAACTTCAGAATTCATTAATGAACTTTTGACAGGATGAATGAGGGAAACCATTTCTTGTGATTTGTATAGCTTAAAGATACAGCCCTTTCCCGCTTAATGACTGCTGTAAACTATGACAACACTTCAGATTTCTATCAAGGATCTGAGGATTTTGACTAATACCTATTTCTGGTGAAAGACAATAAATCTTATAAGTTAATCAGAAGGTACCGAGGAAACTATCTGAAGAAGAGATTAGTGCCCTAAAGGTGTTTGTTCTACTGATGCAAGTGGTGAACACTAAGATTCCTGAAGCATTTCTAAAATACAGGTAAAAGAAGGAATCAGTAAATGTTTCAGTGAAATTTTTAAAAAAGTAATATGATTTGTAGTTGCTTCAAATCCATTTAACATATTTTAATGAATAACTCCTCCGTTAGTTTTTAAGTTTTTTAATGGAGGTTTGGGGGGGGGAAGGAGGTTCCACATAGAGTCTCACATTGCTTACAGGGAAATAACAGTTAAAAACTTTTGAGATTCCTCCCTGCAATTTAGTACTGTGGAACAAGGACTTGAGACAGATGTTTCTGAGCAGGTAGAACACAAGTCCAGGTTATTTGGAGAGCTGTTGCTACAAAAATAAGTTGAACCTATAGGCTTTCTGCTGCTGAAAGGGTTTTAGTTACTGTAAAGTTCTTTAAAAAATGTAACTTGAAGAAAGCAGATTTGTGTAACATGCTTCAGCACTCATTCAAAATGTAGCAAAGAAAATCTGAAGACTGTTTTCTAGTGCCTGCAATTTCCTAAGTCCCGTGGCTGGGGAAAAATCAATTGGTTTTCTATCAGGCTTCACTGTTGCAGACTTCATTTTGTGACTGCTGTTCTAAAGATAACGTTTCAATAATTCTGTCTTTGGAATAGACAAAGTAGAATTTTACTACAAGTTGTTAAGTTTGCAGATTTTTGGTTTTATGTGTAAAATTAAATAGGTTACAAGGAATAATCACTTTCATTGGTCGTTAATTAAACAGTACTTCTGCTGCATGTTCGTTCTGAAATAAGCTTAGGTTTTATTAAATTATGATAAACATCCATAAAAAGGTCACACACACACCTCATTTTTGCCTTGTTTGTAGCCTGTAAGTAATTTTCATAAGTACTATACAGTGATTATAGTGCACTGTCTTACTTTTGTTAGTTTACATGCATCAGTAAAATCATTCATCTCTGAATTGGTTCTTGACCCCCAAAAATGCTGACTTAAAATAACAATTCAAACACTATTTCAATAAGCTGTTTTGAGTACCGTTTGTTACTATGAATTATGTTTTGTTTGAACACTGAAGTGTTTTGTTGTTAGGTACTGAAAAACACTGAAGAACTGATATGAAGAAATCTTGCAGTATTTATTTGTGATCTAGATCACCTACTAGGCTCAAGTAACAGGATCTTCCAGTGCAAGAAAAATAGAGCTTCTTCAGATTAAATTGCTAAATATCAAGTACAATTTTGTGCAGGAGATATCTGCGTGATCCTCTTGTCCCTATTACCACACATTAACTCCTGAGGTCTGAGGTGATTATTTTTTCCCCCACTATAATACAATTTCTGTGGTATAGGATGAGAGGATTGAGAAGCAAAGAAACAAAGCCACCTGGACAGATGTCAGATTGCTTGTCGTGTTCTCATAAATGTCCTGTGCTCTCTAAACACAGCACTGAAGGGGATTCTGCTCTCTACATCTTTCAGTGTCATAACAAGAGCCAACTTCGGTTTTGCATCTCCTCAAATTAAATAGCTGCTCTCTCTGTTGACACAGTTAAGGTAGCATATTGATAGTTGGGTCTCAGTACAGAGGAAGAAGTAACCTGAGAGTTCTGCTGTGGTCCAGTCTTATCACCAGCAAGATCGGATGGCCTTTTCTGTACCTCTTCCTTCAGAGTTCTTGGATGCTCAGATCTTGCCAGACTTTTTTCCTTGAAGAGTGTAACTAACCTAATTAAAGACTAAACCTCAAAACATGTTTCCTAATATCCCTAGACCATCATATCTGCATCATATCTTTTTCAGACTACTAGCAATTTTTTATAACATTATCAGCTGTTGGCAGAGGTAAACCACTGTTTCACCACATGAAAATCAGACTTGTGTCTCTGAGTTTTTTAATTTTTTATTTTATTTTGCACGTTGTGGTTTTTTCCTTAAGCAACTTGTTCCCTTCTCTACCTGCATCATGGTGAAAATTCTCAGTATCTGATGAATAATTCCATCTTGCACAGAATTCTTATATGTTGTATTTTTTGCTACCTGTAATTAAAATTCAATATGTCATGGTTACCTCCCTGTTAATATTGTTGAAAGTAAGTTCAGGTACTGGTGTCCCATATGTAGACTTGTGTTGTCTCTATGTGGGGGTGTGATGTCCCCATAAAAAGAAGTCCAGATTTCTTTTGAAGTAGTATCTGACTTGGTTACTGACCATTGCATGCTCAAAATAACATTTTTTAATGATCAAAAGTTACTGCACTGTAGAGATTTATTGTCCTTCCATTTATAGTGTATGTTTGGCATCCATTGATCATGGAGCTCTGGCCACTTTTCACAAATAGCTTTAACTTATTATATAAAGGTTGCTATGGATTTCAAGTAAGTCTTTCCAAGAATAAAAATGTGTTATCATAAACAGCTGGGAAACAAATCCCACTCCATTTCCTTTTCAACCCTACTATATTTTACTGTAAATCAAAAACTGCGGTAGAAAGATCTCAAGAATTCTCCAAGTAGTAAGCAACTATCATGATCTTCTTGTACTTCTGCACAGCTTATTTAAAATTCATCTATCTTTTTCACTCTTTTAAAAGGCTTTAGTATAAATATTTGTAGCCATGACTACTTAGATTGTAGACATGCCTAAAATTACCGCAGTTCTTTTTAAATACAGGGGAAGACAACTCTTATCCGAAAAGAGAAGCCTGGAAAACAAGACTCAACAGTTTACTGCATTACTCTAGCTCTTAGATAGTACACTTAGGCCAAGTCTAATTCCAGCTGTCTAAATTTTTATTTAGTTTATAGGATGGCTTAGGACAACCCAGAGCAAGGAAGGAGGAGGAGAGACTAGGAGAGAAATGTCTGTCTGGAAGACTTAGAATCCCTCTCTCTGTCTTCTAACCTCCATGTTTCAGGTTTCTCTTGTCACCTCAAGGCAATGACTACAGGATTTATAGACTGCTTACTACATGTATTAACCTGAGAAGTGCTGCCTTTTAAAACCACACTGCAAAGTCTATTTCCACATTTTTTATTTTTATCATAGAAATATTCATCGGCTGCTGCAGAAAGCAAGATTATGAACTTTCTTATTTTGTAGCTAAGTATCAGCAAAATCAGTTGCAAATCAAAAAATCTCATGTCAGTACATTTTACATACTGTTCTCTTCCCACAGACTTTTGCAGTAGGTTCCTCCCACACACGCATATACAAACACAGACTCACATTTGTGTAACCCTTTTCATCTTGACTTTTTAAATGTTTTAAAGGGAAGATGCAGTGCCCTGCTGTGAAGCAGACATTAAGATGATATGATTCCATGACTGCTGAAACACAGCTGAGGTAGAGCCAGATTTTACTGCTGAGCCCCGTCAATTAAAGTTGAGGAGGGAAACACCTCTTGACCTAAATTAGATCTCAAAATGGCCAGAAATCGATAAGGAGTCAATGCCATTTGATAGCTCTTGCAAGCAGATTAGCATCCAAGCAGGAGGTTTAGTTAATGCACAGATCTTGTGCTGTTTATGAGCAGAGAGTGATGTTTAAGACACCAAAGAAAGTAGAGAAACTTAGTGACATTTCAACACTGATAATGGAAACAAACCGCTGAAACAAAATGCTTGTTGCTCCTGCCATAGAGCTTAGAACAGATACCTTCCTGCTTGCTGCAGGAAGGAGAACTGTTGATTTTAAACCGATGACACTTCAAGTTGGCACACTAAAATTGGTTCTGGAGCTGATGATGTTGAACTGCCACACCATGTATGTTGTGACGTACATGTTTAAGGACATGTTATGAAGCCATATCCTGGCCTGTGTCTCCCCCTGGTATGTGTACCAGCTCTAAACATGCTTACATTTTTAAGGTTTTATTTGTACTGTCAGCACCAAGGTGCAATACTTGCCTTTTTTCATCATCAGACCTCTTTCTCCTAGAGCGTAACTCTCCTGAGTACACACAGTCACCTGCCCTTTTTTTCTGGGTACCAAGTCAGGAGGAGTAAGCAAAATCCAGTCTGCCAGGTATGTGCCCTGTGCTGAAATTGAGGGAATATGTTCTGCCCTGCATGGTCAGAGTGATGTCCAACTCTGGAGTCGTCAACATAGAAAGGACATGGAACTGTTGGAGGGGGTCCATCAGAGGGCCGTGAAGATGATCAGAGGGATGGAGCACCTCTCCTATGAAGACAGGCTGAGGGAGCTGGGGCTGTTCAGCCTGGAGAAGAGAAGGCTCCGGGGAGACCTTCTAGCAGCCTTCCGATATCTGAAGGGGACCTACAGGGGAGCTGGAGAGGGACTCTTTGTCAGGGACCGTGGCGATAAGATGAGGGGTAATTGTTTTAAATTGGAAGAGGAGAGATTTAGATTAGATATTAGGAAGAAATTCTTTCCTGTGAGGGTGATGAGGCACCGGAACAGGTTGCCCAGAGAAGTTGTGGATGCCCCATCCCTGGAAGTGTTTAAGGCCAGGTTGGATGGGGCTTTGAGCAACCTGCTGTAGTGGGAGGTGTCCCTGCCCATGGCAGGGGGGTTGGAACTCGATGATCTTTAAGGTCCCTTCAGACTCTAACCATTCTATGATTCTGTGCTGCCTCAGAGCACAGCCAGGTAAGTGCACCAGGAGAAGCAGAGCTGGCAGCCCCACTGGTACCCTAAGAGTGACACTTCCATGTAGTGTGCAGACTCTACCCAGCCTGTTTCTAATCTATGACCCGGCACGTATAATATTCAGACAGAAGAATGAATGTGGGTCTGTTGTAAACAAAAAAAAAAAAAATAAATACATATGGATAAAAAATAAAAACTCATTGAGAAGTATGTTGAGGAACACAGCAGCTAATTGATACCGAGAATTTCCCTTAACCTTTCTGTGCATGAACCCGAATCGTTGTTACAGCTTTGTAAGTTTCAGCTACTTCTAAAGATGATCTTATTATCAGAAGTATTTTTCCTAATACTCTGTGAACTGCTTGCTACCTGTATTTCTTAATTTCATTCATTTACTTACAGTACCATGGTAGAAAATGATTAATATATTTCTTTTCCAATCAGTTAGATTTCTATCTTCTTGCTTTTGGTAACTTTGAAGTTAACATAGTCACTTATTCCTTTAAATCTAAGTAACGCTTATCTGACACATCAGTAGCAATCCAAAACAGAATTTTTCCAGTCATCATAGAAGTAATAAACCACGGTCTCTCCCTTGCTGGGGGTTTGGAATTACAAGTCATCACTTTCGATTTGAAACATCAAAAATCTCATGTAAACATTTTGCCTCAAGTATATGGCTGTGGCATTCTTGGCGCCAGACTGTTAGACCTTTCCTCAGAAGTTTGTACTGCACTGTATCACACTTCATGCTCTGGGACTACATACTGTGAAAGCTTTCATGGTGAGTAAGGGGGTCCCAGTCTGGTCTTACATGAATGTGAGCTTTAGCAGAAAGTCTGGGAAAATATGAATTATTTATATATGTATCTAAACCTCAAGAAGTGACAGCTCAAAGTAGAGAAACCAATGAGGATGAAAAGCGATATACCCCAATTCTTTTGTAATGTACCCAGTGTTGTTTTCACGTATTTTTCTCAGGTTGAAGGCAGGAGACAGCTGAATGGCAGCATTTATATTTTTTTCAGAACAAGGGGTTTTGGCCTTTGTTTATTTCTCTGTAGAAAGTGATGCTTACCACAAATGACTGCAGAGATGTGCCTATCAAGGATATTGGATGCTTCACATTGTTTTGATGAGAACAAAGCCTACAAATCACTAGACAGAAAATGAAGCATGGCACATTGTCTTAAACTATCTCTCTCAATAATAGTTTTTGCAAAACACCAGCATAAATATCTAGTAGTCATGTTGCAGGATGGTCCTTGTTCACATACTTGAAGGTAAAAAATAGTTAATTAGATTTCAGAGTTTAGCAGGCTTAACAGTGAGAAATGTTTATGAACAGAAGAGATTGGCAGCTCTTCAGCTGAGTTTTTGTTTGGAATTAGGGAAGGAATTGGAAAATGAAATTGTTCAGAATTTCTTTAATTTTTTTAAAGTAGTGAGCAGTCAGTTTAACCAGTTTGCTAAATGTACTTAGACTCTCACATTTCCTCTGCGTGTAACTCTAGTATCCAAATTTTCTGTAGCCACTCATTTCAGACAGCGGTTATAAACAGTGGGTTTCTCACCCACTCATTTCATATCAAGATTATAAGTAGCAGAGTTTCAGCCATTCCGTTGAACTGCAGTGCTCCATGACAGATAGCACAGCTATCTCTATACTTTCTCTGTTGCTAGCTCTCTACCTGGCCAACTGCATCAGAAACGTCTGCTTTCAAGCTCCACTGTCTCTTCCAGCACACAGGCTCATACTCACATCCCAACTCCTACCACTTTGTTCTTACAGACACATTCAACCTCTGTTATTTTTCACTTGAACTGAGTGACTAATGCATCACAAAATTAATTGAAAGCAATCTAAACTTCATTGTGACTGCCGTTTCCTAGATCAGTCATATGGCTAAGGGTTGATACAGAAGCTAAAGATTGCATCTGAGCTTGATTTGTTGTATGTAATTATTGGCCTGAATATTGGGATTGTTTCATTTCTCTGGTTTAGAATTATATTGTCTTGCTTCCTTTATAATAACTTGTATGGGTGTCAAGCAGTCCTTGAAGACATGAAGATTCTTATTTAAATAAGCAAAAATGAAACACATTGAGCTTAAATCAGAAGTATTCAGCTTTTGTCAGCTGAATAACAAAATATCTTCTGAGCACCTGGAAAGTGTTCATAAATAGCAGTAGTCAGAACAATAACTGAGTATTTAATATGGAGAACAAAATACTGTTTAGTAGTTAAGTACCACCTTGTATCTTAGGATCTCAAAAGCACCTTATTAGTATAAATGAATGAAAATGCCTGTAATTCTACTCTCTTTGAGACAGATAATTATTACCACAACTTTTTAAAAGGGGATATTTGAAGTGTATAACTTGTCCAATATCAGAGTAAGAAATAGACACAACCCTGTTACATTTAAATCTAAATGTGAGGAAGCCAGTGAGTTATAGATAGACACTAGATCAACATTTGCATTTATCTTTGTGAGAAGAATTAAAAAATTATTGTTATTTAGAGATGTCGGTGTTGCACACAGTCTGTTCAGGTCTCATATGTACCTGTGAGTAAGGGCTGAGAGAATGATGCTTGCACAGCTTGGAAGAGAGGTGACTTCTTGGGGGGAGGGACACACATAACAGCAGCTCCCCATACCTACAGGAAAGTTGTTGGTAAGACGGTGTCAGGCTTGTGACGGTGGTGCATGGTCGGAAGACAAGAGACAATGCATTTAAATTGAAACAAGAGAGATTGAGGCTAGATATTGAGGAGAGATTTCTTCACTGGGTGGACAGTCACGCAGTGGAGCAGGTTGCCCAAAGAGGCCGTGCATCCTCAATCCTTGGAATTTTTCAGGACTCAGCTGGATCAAGTCCTGTGCAACCTGATCTAACCCCACAGCTACCCCTGCTTGAGCACAAGGTTGTACTAGAGACTTCTGAGGTCGCTTCCAGCATGATTATCCTATAACCCTACAACACTACATCTGTCAAATACAATAGTTGCTCCATTAACATCTGGCAAGTATACTAGCCCGGAGTTTAAGTCCTAAAACTGCAAATTCCTACTCCTGTGAGTGGATTTAATGATATCAATAGTCCCAGTGAGATTGATAGGGTTGCTGGCAAGAATAAGGCATTAAAAGATCATGTCACTAGTCTGGAAACCACTTTTCTTTTGTTTTTTGTTCAGTGACTGGACATGTCTTCCCTGAAAAGCCTCACATGTCAAGGAAGTTATTTGAAAAGCAAAAATATTATTCCTTTGGTATTTGTGGTTTTACATGCTAACTTCCTGTCTTTACAAACAGGTTATTCCCCCTAATTTCTATGTGAAAAACCATGAATAACACAGAGAAAATTAATTTACTTTATAATTGAAAGTCTTGTCAAATAAAATGTGCCATGATGGAGGAAAAACCTTACTTTTCATTTTTTAGTGACCTTAGATATCAATAGGATGTATATCAAACTAAGAAAGTGGTCTTTGTTGTAGTTGTTGCTGTTATTGTTGTTCTTCTAAACCACATGATGTCCCTCTGACAGAACTGTTTAAGTTTTTCTATAAAATTCCACCCTTTGCCCTTGCCACAGATTTGCAACCAGTGTGATGCCCTGTTTCTACAGGGGTTTATTTTCATGGATCAGTATCCCCTCTGTTTTTACAGGTGGACAAAAATATATATTTGCTTGACAGGGTTATTTTTGACCTACAATAACAAAACCATCTGGTAAAAAGAAAAATGGAAATTCAGCACTTACTTACAAGCTAATTTAATTTATAGGAAAGTAATTCAGCAACGAAGACAGATTTCTATCTATTAGAAATTTTCTAGTGAAGTTTCGGTAGAGGACTTAGTCACCTTTGCATCGATACCCAGAAGGCTGAACTTTTCTTTTTTTGGCACTACTCAAGTAATGGAAAATCAGTAATTTAGAGTTATTTCCTCTGTGAAAGAATTGCATCCCATTAAGTCTCTTATCAGGCTTTTTCATGTACAGTATGAGTTATGTTTTATGGAGAAGCATTTCTAATTCCAGAGCAGGTTAGACTGTAATTGCCAGTTTAGTAGAGAACTTTTAAGTTAAAAAGGAGTGGTTACTGGGTAATAAATATACTTACGCATGATCAAGAGTAGCTAGAAGCTGAGTTCTGAGGAAGAGCATATTTCTCTCAGGAATTCTTGTGTATCAGTTCTTGGCTGCTCCTCTTACAAATCATAGACTCGCAGATAATCTGAGCAGAATAATGCATACTGATTTTATTTGAGAAATACTGAACCTGCACACTTAAAGAAAGCTAATGTACTTCCAGAATACTTCCTTTAAATGGAAGCCTTTGAAAAATAGTAATTTAACTTCCTCTGATTGAGATTATTTCCTAAAAAAAAAATGTATCTAATAACATAAACCCCAAATTCTCTATATGATCTGGTTTTGGCACATTCAGTTGCAGCTTCTTGGCTTCAACACAATCCAAATTCCAATATTATATCTGATTCTCTTTCTGCTTAATTTTCATAATACACCTGGAGTCCTCTGTATTTATTTGAACAGTAAGCCAGTATTCCTCATGCCTAATGAATGTTGGCAGAATGGGTATTATTAGTTTCCTCCATGTGTTTTATCAGAGAAGAGTGTGTTGCAGGTGCTTGCTCTACTCGATACGAGAGCATACTCTGCTGAACAAGACTTGTTTTACTCTCCATGTAAAACGATAAGACCAGACTATTGAAGGGCTTCGTACGTGTAACATGCATTTAAAAAATATGTCTTTTTGGACTTTGACTGTAATTATCTTATGCCAGCTACCCTTCCTGATTTACTTTTTTGTCAGTATCAGGGTATGTTTTCAAAATGCATGACTTTTTACATTTTTGTTTTCAGTGTGTATTTTCAGTTAGTGATATGTGGTTGGAATGCTTTCTAACATGCTTTTCTTTCATAAGCAAGGTGAGCCTGCAAGGGCAAGGTCTGTGCCATCTCAAAATTTTGGAAATTTTCAACTCTGGTTGAAAGATAACTTAATATTAGATAATTTACCACCGAGAGTTTTGGTTGAAAAATATAATATTTTGAAATAGATCTCTGGTTTTGAATATTTTAGTGAGATTGAGTCGGGGGTAGAAAAGGGTTAAGAATCCTTTCGTGGCTTAGTTTGCATTTGCAGTTTAATAGTGAGCATTATGACCTTGATACAGCAATCTTATACTAAAGATGCGTGGTGCGTGGGCTAAACGCCTCAGCATATTAATTTTTTAATAAACTGTTAACTTCAAAAAAAGTATTTTCCATTTGTATATGTTTGGATGCTTTAGAAAGGGTGTAAAGGTTCCATTTCAGGAGTGTTTTAGATTGATATCTACTGGAGATTTTGAGTTAACTTTACCATGGAAAGCTCTTGATGCAGAAGAAAAATGATAATGTGAAAAAAGATTTTACTCAAGGTTGCACAACAGTTCATTGGAAAGACCTGCAGTAGAACCCAGGCTGTCTGACCATTATTTCAGTCTGTTACTCATTTTTCTCTACAGCCTGATTTCAGCATTTCATAGAGACTTGTGGTTAAGAATCAAAAGAAAAATACGTGGTTCAACATTCTAAACCTATTTTTCATAGATTATATGTGTGCTTTCTAAGGTCCTTACCAAAGGTTCTTTTTATTTTTTTTTTAATTTTGCTTTATTCTTTGCTTTATTTCATGTCTATTCAATTTTATTTATTCCATGTTTTCTTTTTGTTTTGTTTTTGTTTTTAGTTGTGTCTGGTAAGTTGAAATTTTATTCGCCATCTTCTAGTCATCGTATCACTGTGACGGGAACTTCTCCCCTTCCCATCCATCCCCTTCCATGTCCTTCAACCAGTCAGCTCCCATCTTTCACTTGTTATTGACAAGACACATCGCACAGAATAAATTCTGCATGAAGTATGGGTAACTTAATGGCAAGAGAAAGGTAATGGGTTGCTAACTTTGTGTCTGTTTTTACATGATGTAACGAGTGAAATCCTAACGTCTTATTTCTTCAGTGACTTCAAAGTGTTCTATAAAGAAATATTTTTGCTTTAAAGATCTCAAAGGCATAGTTATCTTTCATTAAGTGGATTATTATTATTTTAACATCTTTTACAATATATACATTCCATATCACACATATGTCACTCAAGGAGTGAAAGCAACCTAAATTAAAAAAAAAACAAACAAAACACTGAAAATATTTCCGGTATGGTGAACATTGAATGGAATTTAATAACAAAGATTCACTTAACCCTGTTTTAATTCTTCTGACATTGAAGCTAGTAGGATTTTTATTATCTACCTTAATGGCAATAGATTGAGAATAATGTGCATATGCATAATATGCATATATAGGGAGAATAATATACATATAAATATTTAGAACAATATCTAGAGAAACATATACCTATATACCTATGCCAACATTTTATAAATTTTACCATGGTTACCTGAAAAAACTGAATTTCCTTCATTTTTTGTTTTCAGTAGTGCCTGAATGGTCATCCCCAGGTACTAGAATCACAAGCATTCACCTGTTTCTCCAGTGGTCAGAACCGTTTTCATCTCTATAGCTCTACCCTTTCTCAAGTTCAACAAAATCTAAAACCTTATAAATCCTATGCACTAGCACAGGATTTAGAAAGGCTCCGTTCTTTTGTGTGGCATTGTGTCACCAACTAGTAAAGAAACAGCCAAGCCCTGGATTTAAATATATGCTAAATTTATTCTTGTTATTACAATCCAACAGCATAACAAAGGTGCTTCATCCTCATTTCCATTTTCCCCATCGTACCTTACAACCCTGTGGCAAACCCCCAACAGTTTCACCTTCCATTCTAAATTAAACATGCTGTCATGTCAAAGTCCTCCCACATTTTCTTCCGAGGTATCGACTGAACATTTCAAAGCTAAATGTTTTGAAGTGTGCTAATTACTATAGGCCAGTCTAACCACTTTACGTAGTTTCCTGTCTAAAGAAATTCTAAGAAAGGTGACATTTACATCCAAACGTAAATAATAATATGTTGGGTTTTAAAACAATGCTCCTAAGGGTTATAGGAAGAGTATATTCTAATATTAACTCAATAGGGAGAAGAGACACGAGGCATGAGGAGCAGATAACTGAAAATACTGGTCCACAGGAACACTGAGATCAATTTTTTTAGAAAGGACTTTGCGTGCTACTGAATTCATTCTACATAAAGCCACAATTACTTGATGTTTGTAAAATACATTGAGTGGTATCTTTAAATTATATGATTCACACTCTTTTCCAAGGAAAATCTTGTAAATACAGAAATGTTTAAAAAAATAAAAATAATTTTAAAAAAAAAAAAAAAGCCCACCAGAACCACTTGAGTTATTAAAGTCAGGTTCAAAACATCCCCTCTATTCTCAACCCAAAGAAGAGGGAGAGCATAATTAGTTTTGGACAGATGATCAGAAGGAATTGGACTTTCATTAAATGCACATTTTTCAAGAAGTGAGAGTTAACAGCCTATAAAACAGGCTAGTTTTTTTTCTGTGCTAGCCCTGTCAAGATACCTAATGCTGTTGCCTGTGCTGATTTTTTTTAAAATGTGACTGACATGATTCTTTGACATTCTATTTACTACTGGATGAAGGGGCTGTTGAAGTCTGTATAAATCAAACAGTTTGGACAATGCTAGCAGTATTCATAATGTTAGGCTGAGCAGATGTTTCAAATTTACCTTCATTTGCATATATATTTTGTTTGAACATGCCCTTGCCTATGTAAATGAGGAAGACATTTAGCTCTGCTGTTCCTTTAAATTCATTCCTCTCCAGTAATTGGACTGAAGATTTTAAATGGTTATAATTTGTTCAGTCGTATTTCTGGGGCTTTTGACTTTAAATTTTTTTGAGATCTTGACCTCCATCGAAAGTTTCTTCTATGAGCAATTAAAGCCTTTTTCTCTCCTCAGCTTTCCCAAAGCAAACATGATGACTTCTGTGCTTGTAAGCCTGAATTCGTAGTTAACAGTGTTTATTCCAGCCCTTGGCAAAGTGTGGCCTGTGGGCCAGTTGTCTATCAAAGATTTCTCTGGTCTGACTCATACTTTTACTCCTCCTCTAAAAACCAAATTGTTACAAATTTGTTTGTATTGGTGACTCTCTGAGTCGTCTCATTAAGTCAGTGGAACTTACTTCTTTGTGGAAGTGATCACTAATAAAAGCACATAACGCACAGAGTTTTAATTGATGTCCAGCAACAGAAAAGATCACCTGAGCCATGCAGGAGCTGTGGCTGTTAAGAGACTGATGTGCTGCTCTCCTTATTAAAAAACTTAACTATTCTATTTTAATCCTTTTAAAACCACTAAGCAAATTATGCTTTCAAATAGGCTAACTTCTCTGATAATAGTGTGATTAATATATATTTTTTTGTATTTTCCTTTCAGAGCCTCCACAGTTTGTTGTAAAGCCTCGAGATCAGGTAGCTGCACTGGGGAGAACAGTGACTTTCCAGTGTGAAGCAACGGGAAACCCTCAGCCAGCCATCTTTTGGCGGAGAGAAGGAAGTCAGGTAAAACAGTGTTTCTCTCCCTTCTTCTTGGCAGTTGATGTCACATGGCAGAAAAATATTTTAATTACTGTTTTAAAGTTGTGGAAAATAGGTCTGCAGCTCTTCTCTACTTCTAAGTCGCATGCTATGAGATGTTGACCATGCTAGAAAAGATAACTGTGTTTTGCTCAGTATCCCATTTTCTCCATGAATGTAAAAATAAAAATATGAAACAACTAGAAATATTCTGTGTGTCACTACTATGAAAATCTTTTTCACCTAACAGTGAGAACTTTTAAGAAATGAAGAGGTGACTAATGCTGAAGGATATTAGAACTCCCAAGCATTCAGAAAGTTTGGCTCTGGGTTTATGGTGCAGCAATGAAGTAGCCATGTGGTTGTGTTCATCTGGCAAATGAAGCCATTTGCTCTATTGATCTGCATCGCTGCATGGGTAGGACTCTAGTTTGGGGCTAAGGAGATCTGCTTTCCCACTCAGTCAGTTGGCTGACAGGTTGTACCTGAATAGGTCATTTTTTTCTCCCAACTTCTTTATCTGAATGGGAGGGAAAAATATTTTCAGCTTCTTTGTAAAGGATCTTGAAAGCCAGTGGGTGAAACACTATACAGCACAGCAAAAGAATCACAGTTTTCTTTCAGAGACATCTTTTGAAGAAGGGATGTGACACAAAGTATTCTTTATTGGAAGGAAAGACGGAATATGGGATTCTAGTTTTCCTGTGAATGAAGGAATGAATGGTGCAGTAGCATATGACAGGGTTCTTTGTGTTACAAAACAATAGGCCAGAGAAATTGAGAATGTTTAGAGATTGGCTTCTTCACTCCATTTGCAACACTTACGTCTAAGTACCTAACTACAACTAGACTGTAGATTTTAATCTTCAATGTAACTATACAGTATATTATGTTTGTAAGTTTGTGCCTGGATTTTTTTCTTTTTTTTTTACTTTTTNTTTTTTTTTTTTTTTTTTCCAAATGTTGTCTAGTACATAATTTTTCTGGCTCATTTTAGACTCTGCTGAGTGGTAACCACTTGTGATTGATTGAGGGAACTGTAGGAAGAGGTCAATGAATAGGGTTTGCTAATACTGAAGTAGAGGATGTTGTGTCCCATCATTCCTCTGGATGATTTTTAGAAATGGAAAATGTAGCTAGGCAAGAAAGAGAGATAAAAAATAGCCTCTGTGACCTTAAAGTATTCTCATTCACAAATTGTTCAACCAGCAGTAGAAACTTAAAATTTCCTTTAGTGCAAAGGACTTATATTATTTTGATTGCAGTTCTGCTTTTTAACTGCTGTTGGTAAATAGTATGTACTTCATATCAAAGCTGTCTAAGTAGAAACTGGCATAGGATTTCATTCTCTATTGTAAGCCTTGTTATAGAACACAAACACTGTGAGTAGAGAGACTTAAGCAGCATCTCTTTAAAAACTCCATTGTTAGGAATGTGAAATTAATATACAAATAAGTAAACCAACATCTGCATTGAAATGAAATAAATAGACTGCCCTGGAGTTAATTCTAGAAAAGGATGTTAAAGCAAATTACTTAGGTTCACCACGTTTTCTTGCACCATTATGATATCTGTACAAATCACATCTTCGCTAGTGCCTGTTAAACTTTGTGTAAAGCCCGACATTGACCATAGAGGGTTTTGCAGCAATCCCAAAAGATTTACACAATTATATGTACATATCTGCATCAATTTTTTCACAAAATATCCTATAAAAGTTATTCCCATTAGGGTATGGGCATGCTTAAGATATGAAGAGTAGAATGGCTTAAGTGTAATGTAAAAGAACAAATGTGTTTAAATGTATTGAGGTTAAGGTTATTGATATTTGAATTTATTTAACCCCCCACTTTCTTTTCTGTACGTCTTGTAGAATCTGCTTTTCTCATACCAGCCCCCTCAGTCATCCAGCCGATTTTCAGTTTCCCAGACAGGAGACCTCACTATCACCAATGTCCAGAGATCTGATGTTGGGTACTATATCTGCCAGACTTTAAATGTTGCAGGAAGTATCATAACAAAAGCCTACTTGGAAGTTACTGATGGTAATGATCTCTTTATTTTAAAATTTCCAAATTTCAGTTTTATTTGAAGGTAGCAGCGGGTTGATATGACTCTACTTTGAGATCTGTTTTGTATTAATTGAAATTGCATGTGTCTTTGAACATGAAAATCCTGCTTTGGCCATCTCTGTCAGGGGTTTAAAATGTTGGATATCGTGTAACACCATATTTCCATTTTGTATTGAGTAAGTGTACTTCTGTTTATGGATTTTTGTCTGATCTCTTAATTTTTCTGGCTATTTTTTAGCTTCTCCTGCTAGATATAGGTTACTTTCAGGTTGCTTGCTGCCTAACTCTTTTATTGTGTATGTCCCTACTATCGTATGTCTGTTTGCTTAGCATCTCCATCTACCTGGTTTTCCCCTGTTTTTTAATATTGTGTTACAGCAAGAAAAAACCCTCAACCTATATGGAAGTCAGTAGAATAACGTACAAATGAATATTGTTATGCAGTCATTTATATGAGCAGTTGGGGGAAAAAAGTAAGAGGAAAAAGCTACAGGAAACATGACTGCAGGCAGTAATATACACTGACATGAGGCCAATTTGCCAATTATCAGAAATATTTCATATTTTTAATAGCAAAGATATGCTGGAAAAATAATAATCTTAGCACTTATGGAAAAAGAAGATAAGTGCAGTCTGTGGAGAGACGCTGATGGGAGGGAAGCTGTTGTCGGAGAAGATTTTACATAAACTAGGCCTTTGCCCTATAGAAAATAATAGAAATAACGCAGTACCAGAAACAGGCATTGAACCTGGAGAGTAAAATTGTTTATTTACATCCACTGTATTGAGATTGTTTGGAGGAATAGGACTGTATCCTTTGAAAAACACTTGTTTTCTCACAAGTGGTAAGCCACATTTTTTAATTCACTTTTTTACATTTTTTTACTGGAGAGAAGACTGTGGGAGGTGAGAAATTAATTTTAAAAAGAAAATTAAGAAATCTGGAAGTTTTTTGTTAATGACCTATGCTATCTGAACTTGAAAAAAAATCAAATTAACTTTAAATATATTTACTTTACTAAGGCTATATGCTCTGCATTGATTTGATGGGTAGTTGTTTTGTGTAATGTCTTGGGCCAGTATTTTTTGATGCCTTTCTAAAAGTGAAAGCAGGACATGCAGAATGATACCCTAGCCTAGTATTCCTGAAGTCGACTTCAGTGGTGCTTAAAGTAGGCATGGGTTTCAATGACATTAGGTTGCCCCTGTACAACACAGGTCAGTCAGCCTCTTGGCGTTGACAGCTGCAAAGCTCTTTACAAAACTTGTCAAATACAAAATATAAGTGAGCTTATTTTCTTTATCTCTGCAGAGAAAGGTACTGATGGCCTCACAGCACATTGCAGTTCATTTCAACAGGTTGGGACAAGAAGTGAAGGATAAATTATGCAGCTGAAAACACACAGTGTCATTTGAACATGCAAATGAAATTAGGGGAGTTGGAATTTAGCCAATAAAAGCAGTACTAACACCCTGTCTGTTGTTATGAGAAGCAATTTAGAAATATCTGATGTTCACAAATTATCAGAACTTCAGGTTTATACTTCAGCTACCAAACCAGTTTTTAAATTACATGAGTCCCCATGATAGTACTGAACAAATTTATGTTATTTAAAGTTGTGGCTATTTTCACATCATCAACCTATGTCATGGTGGATGGTATAGGTATAGGAGGTCACTGATACGCAATCAAACCTTCATGTAGACAGTCATTCTTTTTTCTGTGAATAACAAGACTGCTTTAGACCTTTATGTGCACAGTTATTAAATAACCCATCGATAACATTTAATTTTCATTGTGAAAGATGCATTAAAATTGATGCAAACACGCTGTGGGATTCTTTTCATGACTTTGAAGTTGGCAGCTGAAGACGTCCTAGAGCTAAAACTCAGAAGCTACTGGGAAAATTTTACTTGAAAATTTTTAATATGGTCCTATTTGTTAACTTTTTCTTTACTTTCGTCTATTGCTAGGCATCTCCCAATTAGAAAACAGCAACAAGATAGTAGACAAAGTTTTTGTAGGAAGTACATATTTACTGGGTTATTCCTTGCCTGCCTCCTTCCGTTTTCTCTGTCTTTGAATGCTGGAAGTATGAATTCTGTGCTACAGGCCTGCTGCATGGTAGAAGATGAACAGGGTAAAATCTGTGCCTTGCAAAGAATTTGGGAAGTCCTTTCTCGTTACATTATCAGTTTATAAAAAGACATTTGAATTAGGGAATGCCTAGCAGATACCTCTATGCAATACGTAACACTTCTTTACTTTCTGAAAATACCTTGTTGTGTATTATTTTAAAATTCTGTAGTTCTGCATCATTATAATGCGCCCTGCCCTGAATAATGCGTGCCTCCAACTTTAATTACTTGTTTAATTACCTTTAGTTCGTTTCAAAGCCTCAAGCAACTGCTGTTTCTTAGATGATTAGAAAATTGCTTCCAGTTGCAGAAATCTCTTTCCTGTTGTTTCTTCTGGCAGTGATTGCAGACCGACCTCCCCCTGTCATTCGGCAGGGTCCTGTGAATCAGACTGTAGCCGTAGATGGTACTTTAGTACTGAACTGTGTGGCCACAGGCACTTTAATGCCCACTATTCTCTGGAAAAAGGATGGGATCCTCGTTTCTACCCAGGACTCTCGCATCAAGCAGTTGGAGACAGGAGCATTACAGATCCGATATGCCAAGGTAGCTTGAACTGGCAAACGGGTATTCTTGTTGTTTGCTTCACTTTGTGTTTTCGCCTCCGGGCACTTACGATTCTAAATCCTACATTTAGAATTAATGAAATGTTAAATAACTGTATTAAAATATTTGATACTTCATGCTTTCAGATAGTTCATTCTTTATGCTCAACACCTTGGCTTATTCCGCCTAGGGCATGTTATTTCAGATTTCATAAGCAAAAATGCTTTAAAGAGGTATTAATTAAGGGAATTATTTGGTACTTAAAACATGAAGGGAAAAGCAAAACTTGTATTTCAGTAAGACGAATCCTTAAATTATTTGGGCTTCAGCACTAATAGATTAAAATGATCTAATTATTTCAAATACTTATAAGGGAAACCTTTGTTTAGCATACTGCACTAATAGAGCCATTTACACAGATTTTTCAAAACAGTTTTTAAATTTAAAACATATTCATTCGACAGCGTAAACATAGCTTAAAATGGTTAACCACCCGTCAAATACCTGACTTCCTTAGGCAATTATAGCAAGTACCTGGTCAGTGTTGCTGGTCATGCCTCACACACTGTAAGATGTTTTAAAATATTGCTAATTTTTAGCATACTGGCTATTCTCTGCTATCTTTTCTGTGGTTTCAAATGTAGTAATTTTTTTCAATGGGGCTGAATACTTCACTTTACTATGTTACCAATTACAATTTACACTGGGTTAACATTTGAACGTCTGATTTTTGAGCACTTCCGTTCAGCTGATCTCCTGAGTCTGAGACCTTAGGAGGATAGCATTTCCTTTTTTGTGGAAAAAAAGAAACTCCTTTGAAATGCGATTAAGTCCCATATGGACAAATAATCCAACATCCAGAACTGGATGAGAATAGCATACGGAGATTCCTTTTCGGGTCTGCTGTGGAGTGACATTTATACTAACACAGGGAACCCCATATGCACAAAGCCCTGTGCAGTATTTCGGTGGTGTTGTAAGGATGACATTCTCTCCAGTGCAGTTCAGACAAATCTCTGGGCATTATTTAGGCAGAAGGTTGACAGTTGCATTGGGGTCCTGTCGTCTGAGTTCCTTTTCAACTTACCTGTTAGGACCTCTGCAGAGTAAGGAAGAAATTCTAGAAGAATTGGCCTTCAGTTTGTTCATTACAGAATAGGTAACATTAAATTAGAATGTACGGCTTTCCCAGTTCCTTAACGAATGCTCAGGAGTAAGTATCCATTTTCATTTTGCAGCACATGAAATTGTAATTTATAATGGAAGAACTTTCTGATTCGAAGTTTTTGCAGCCTAATAACGTCTATCCATATTCATGGGGGAACACAGAGAGCTGTAATTACTTTTCTAGCCCCCTGAGTGCCTGATTGTTTCAAATATTTGTTCTTCTCTTTTTCCCACTCAGCTGGGTGACACTGGTCGGTACACGTGCGTCGCTTCAACCCCAAGTGGCGAAGCTACATGGAGTGCATACATAGAGGTCCAAGGTAAATCAATTAAGGTTTCTCTGTGTGGAGAAAATGCAGAAAGGAAAATCAGAAATTGAAATGCAGAAGTGATCTGACTCTGTCATAAATTGTCAGTGCAGATGTGAACAGCGTTTAGCTCACACCTGCTTCCTGTCTATACTCAGCATTTCTCTCTTCTTTGTTAGAGTTTGGCGTCCCAGTGCAGCCACCAAGACCCACTGACCCAAACTTGATTCCTAGCGCTCCGTCAAAACCCGAGGTTACCGATGTCAGCAGAAATACAGTCACATTGTCATGGCAACCTAATTTGAATTCAGGTGCAACGCCAACCTCTTACATAATTGAGGCCTTCAGGTATATAAGTCTCATGTGATCTTGCTGTTCTTATGCTTAAATATAATATGTTGTTAAAGAAGCCCGTGCTAACCTGCTGTTGTGTGTGTTTCATCCTTAGCCACGCGTCTGGTAGCAGCTGGCAAACTGTAGCTGAAAATGTGAAAACAGAGAGTTTTGCAGTCAAAGGGCTAAAACCTAATGCAATTTATCTATTCCTTGTGAGGGCAGCTAATGCATATGGACTAAGCGACCCCAGCCAAATATCTGATCCAGTGAAAACTCAAGGTAAGCTTTTGATACTGAACATTTTAGGTGTCCCCAGTGTCTATCACAAGTTGACTGAGCAATACCAGATGCAGGGATTCTGGTAGCTTTTGACTGTTCCCTATTCTGACTATGATATATACTAGATAGCAAAATACAGTGTTTCTGTATAACATAGACTCTGAAAGCTGCTTAGACAGCATACTGTATTGCCTAAGGGAACCCTAGTATCTCTTACTCAAAGATAGTTACATCTTGCAGAACAGCTCTTGTTAGCAACAGAAGTAATCTCTGATTTTTTAAGTTATCAAGCAAATCCTCAAATTCCATGAAAATGTTATTATTATGTCCAGTGAATCAAAAGAAGCTCAAGACTGAGAGGGAGAGAGAAACAGCACATAATCTAGGTTGGTTTCTGCTGCATTAGGAAAGACAAAAGTTTAGAATATGAAGGAATCAGACATCATGAGCAAGGAAATAAGAGGTTTTGGCAAGATATTAGAAGTATTTCAATAGTAAAACTATTGAAAATAAAATAGTACAGAAGAGAGACAGTGCTTACAGGTAGCCAAGTGGAAGAAAAGGCTGAGTAGTAGTGAATGGAGTCATTCCTCGACTCCAGCAATGGCTGAAGTTCAACTATGGATTGAAACCAACTACGTAAAATGTGAAATAACTTTGTGTCCACTGTCAAAATTAAATGACACTTATGATGGTGTACAGGGAATAGCAACTTTGCAGCCTGCGTTTTTCCAGTAGAAATACTTAGATTCTGAAAAAGACATGATTATTCTGGACATAATTATTTTTCAAAGTAAAAATGATAGAAATCATCTTTCTTTTTCTGCTTTTCCTACTCACTGGAGAAATCGACCCATTGGCTTATTAAGTGTTACGTGTTTGTTTCTTTGTTTGCGTAAGTAAGCACATGTTTTTGAAAGGAAGTTCCTTACAAGAAACAAAGCATTTCCCTTTGACTTTTCATTTTTTTCTGAAATTGCTCTGAAAGCAAGTCTTTCTCATCTGCCCTGGGGAATGAACGATTTCACATTGCTGTCCTTTGTTATTTTGCATTTCTCCTGATGGGTGACAATTTCAATGGATATATATAGACAGCAGACTCACAGCCACATGGAAAATAGGGATTTCATGGGTTCCTAAATCTGTTACCAAGGAGAGATTTCTGTATACCTGGAAATAGAGTGATATGCGATGTTACAGAGGCAGGCTGTGATGTTCTACACAAGTTCATTTTTTCATGCAGTGTAGTTTCATTCCTGGAGATGAGATGAGGTATCAGGTCTCAATGTCCCAAGTGAACTGGTCAGTGACCTGACTCTGAAAAACCGCAAATGACGCGGCGGTGTTCTGTTCACTCAACAGAACTGAATGGTTTATAATGGCATGGAAAACTGCTGTCCTCTGGGCATGTAGTAGAGCTGAAGACCTGAGAACCACACAAAGGCTGAGTAAAAATAACAATCAATAGATAAAGTCATCATTAATATTAAGAAATAAATCAAGTGTCAAGTCCTTTAAAGCAGTTCCACTCTTCTTCCAATATTGCTTCAGTTTTGCATAAGTTGTGATCTAGAAAAGTTTAAAAAGTTCCTTTTTTTTTTCTAGAACAAAAGTAGTATAGACTTGTCCTAAATATATGTCCACAACAGGAACCTAACCTGTCTTCATCTTTACATTTTACTAACTTGAACAACAACAGCCTTAGGTGTTCTCACTGACAGTTCCCATCTCAGAAACTTGGAGCCGAATCAAGAAAACACATGGATTGTTATATAGCGCAGATGTGCAAATGACTGAGCCTATTAATAGTTTGATTCATATTGTTGGTGACTCAGCTTTTATGACTAGCAAAGATAATTATTCCACTGAACTTTCCTGTTACATTCTAAGCAGAGTGATACTTAGGCAACGCTCCAAACAGAAGCTTCTGTCTGTAATGCTTTCACGCATTGGGGGGAGGGAAATATTCTGATAAATGGGCTGGTTTTTGGAACATACTACATGTGGATACAGCAATGACTTTGTGAAGGTTTTTTTGGTTTTGTTGTTTTCAGTGTTCCCTGCTAAGAATTCAGATTTGTGTCCCACTGACTGCATGCTGACCTCAATTTGCTTCTTTAACTATGAAGAAATGCCATCTTCTTGTAAATATGTTGAGGAAACTGTATGATAAAAGTTCGAAGTGCCATAGGATTTGTATTCCCGAATGGGAACTATATTTGAGCAAATAGACTTCTTCTCATGCTTTCTCCTAATGCATGGGCTTGTTTTTTTTTAATAAAACCCAAAGCCAGTAAAAGGGGAATATGATCACCATGCAAAAAGCATGCTTTACAACTGTTGCATTTGCATTTTGTAAGTGTCTTCTATATCAGGACCAACTGTGCTATTCAAACCTCAGCTTTCAAGATAGTCTACAAGCCAACAGTGACATATTACAGGAGTTGTAGTGGTGCATCAATATAAACACAATTTCTGTGTACTCTTTCTTTGACGCTTCTTTTAAGCAGACAGGTGTGGAAATTTCCAAGGTCTTCAGAGAGTAGAACCCTTGAAGATTTCCTGATCTTGCTTTGTCACTACAGGAGATCAGGCAGGGAAGTAATAGACTGGAGCAAAGTTTATGTAGTGCATTACTCTGTATCAGGAACTAAATTAATTTAAAAAGAAATAAAAAAGAAAGACAGTAATTTAAGTACTTTTCATTAATTTCTCAGTCCATGTTTTATAGCCATAGTTAGCATGGTATTTTTTAAAATGAAGTGATCGAAGAGAGATCTGTGCAATCAGTACAGAAGCTATGTTACTCTCCTGTCCGTAATGCATGTGTATTTTAAACACCCTTAGTGCGATTGCCCTATAAGTTTTACATGTCTGACAGTCATTCCATTTCAGTTAAATATGCTTTTCAAGGGCTCTGCATGCAGAAAATATGTGTTTCTGTTGTACCATTGCGTATTTTGAGAGGAATTTGTCCCTTCATGCGCATGAACAATTCTTTTAGCTGTAAGATAGACCAAATGTCAGAGAAGAGGCAGACAGCATTCAGCTGTGCTCTGCTTCATGTTTACAGAAGTCACTTGCCATCAGAGAAGCTGAAGCCACATGATTCATTTTCCTTTTCTTCAGTTGCTACATTTATTTTGTAATTAAAAACAGTAAGTTTGCACGTGAATTTATTCAAAGATACAGCTTCTGCTTTTGCCATTCTTTATAGGTTTCTTGGCCTTTTGAAATTTTCGAAGGGTAATAAAATGTTTTCTCCTCCCAGCAGGAATGAGTGAAGAGGTGCTGCTGTAGTAATTTACCAAAGACATCCCTGAGTGTGATTTTTCTCTTTATGCAGCATTTTCCTCTTGTTTGTCAAAGAAAGTTCAGTATATTGATTTGGTACTATCTAAGCATTGGTGATTTGCTCAGAAAAATACTTCATGTAGTTTTTTCTTACATAATTGGAAAGTATATTGGGTAAACTTTATTGGTGATGGCTTCGTGTACCTTATGGTATGTTCATTTGTATATGCATATTCTTATTTTAACAATCCTGTATGCTTGTGAGAATACAATCTTAAATTATTACAGATGTTCCACCAACAAGTCAAGGTGTGGATCACAAGCAGGTCCAGAGAGAACTGGGTGATGTAGTACTACATCTGCACAACCCTACTATCCTTTCTTCCTCCTCAATTGAAGTTCATTGGACTGTAAGTATAAATCTGTATTTTGGAGGTGGTTGTATATACTGCTGAATTGTGCTGCTTGACTGCAGTGGAGTCACGCTTTAAGAAGCTGTGAGTTTGTATGCTTGCAAAGGTTTTTCTCTGGAATGAATGCTACTTGGGCTTTGCTTTCCTACTTCATTAAATTTTGTCCCATTTTCACCATTTTGTGTCTCTGTGGAGAGTGCTGTTTGCAATATGGTGAGACTTGCGGAGTCCTGCTCTGGAAACTAAAAGACTGATCAAAGCCTCCTTAAGTCAAATCATTTGAGGCTTTTGCACTGCTTTCAGTAGGAAGTGTGTCAGTCCCCTAATGAGATAACGTGGACCCTTCCCTGACTGCCACTTACCAGTGGAGAGAAATACTGCATAATTCTGTTTGAAAGTGTTACCTCTATCCTACGTACCTACTGAGAAACACACCCAAACCCATGTAGCCTCATCAGAACCCATCCTTTCCCATGGTGCTATGAGAATGAACAGTACAGGGAGAAGAGATGAGAAGGGAAAATGGTTTTCAGATGGTGTGTTGGTGTTGCTCTGGCAGGAGGAAGCAGAAAGTTGGCTGCGTGGAGGACATAGCAGAGGAAATGAGAGAGCAAGAAAACAATATTATAGGAGTCCTGAAGCAAAGGCAATGGGAACTTACCTTTAAAAGTTTCAAGTAGGCTTAGAAGGCTGAGGCCTCAGTGAAAGGAAGAATTAGAAATGGCTTGCTGTGGGAGACATTTGGCAATCAAGAGGTAGAAATTAAGAGAAAGAACAATATGGGCAACTGCAAGTATGAAGCAATGACATAAGAAAATGTAATTCAAAGAATAGCAGATTTAAAATAGAATGCAGAATGAAGGAAAAATGGGGGATAATTTTATTTGGTGCAGGAATAAATCCAAAGAGAGTGAGTGAGCTTTGAGGTCTTTTTAGGACTTCCATCTGAACATGTCAATATATTGGCAGGGACAGTGTAGGAGAGCACAGGGTGTAGCCCCTGAGATGCTATGGCAGAACATTTTGACCAGGAACAAATGGCACTTTGACTTTGTAGAAGAGCCCTAGCCCAATGGAGTTCTGGTCCATGACCAGGGCTCTTCAGTGCTGCAAGAAAACAAATAATACCTGCTGTGTTGCATGGTAATTACACTGTCACCTGCAGTATGGCCACCTGTGGCAGGCAATCTCTTGTTTTAACTAAGAATGTTAAAACATCTTTAAAGTTCTTGGCACGATTTTGTTTGACCTTTACTTACAGAACAACCTTTTCCAGACATGCAGTTTTTGTCAGTCTCTTGGGTGGCCTGTGGCTTCTCTGCAATTTCAAAAATAAGCATTACCTCAGTTTTACCTTACACACGCATTCTTTATGTAATTATTAAAAATGGAAAGTGTTGCTTTTGGAGTAAAATTGCAAGCAAACAGTTTTATTATATCACTGTAGGAGATTTTTGAAGACAGGGAAAATCTGATGTGCTCTTAAATTTTTTTCTGTTGTTGTTACTGGGTTTTCTTATTCATCAAAAATCGGAAGCAGTAATTAAAAGATAGCGAATGCTCCACAAGAGATTACTTCTATTCAGATAGCTTTCTGTTTCAACTATAGCCAAACATATTGAGATCTCTTTCTCCATACATATGATATAAATTTACCTCAGTCTAAAAAGTATTTGGGACCACTGAGCGTCATTTTAATCTGCTTTTCCAAATCTTATCTGTGTTACCATAGAGAGTTTTATGAGCTTTTTCCAAGCCCTCTAAAAACAGTCCTTTCCCTCCAGCAGAGGAGCCTCCCACTGAGTGGGTGGACGTGAAGGAGGTGTGGGGACAAACCTGCCCTCTGACAGAGCCCAGCCTAGTCACAGTGATGGAGATAGTGCTGGCCACTTTCTCCAGGAGGAAGCAGGCAGGAAGCGGTGCTAATTTCATGGATTTTGGGAGGTTTCCACACCTCAGGAGAGCTGGCAGGCTGTCTCTTTGATCTCTGCGTTCATCACCCTGAGTTGTTGAGCTGTAGATCTCCTATCCTTGCCCTCCCCCGTTTCCCCACGTGCCCCCTTCCCTGCCAGGCAGATTCAGGTGGGCAGAAGTCTGACCTGTGCTGTGCTCCATCCTTCCATGCGTTCAAAGGCTGTGTGATTCCCCACTAATGCCTTCATAAATCCACAGAAACCAGCACAGTTCTAGCAGCATCAAACAGATTAATGCAGTTGTGAATCAGGCCGATAATTTGCTGTAATGCAAGGAGGGAGCCTTTATCTACTTTGACAGTGTTGTTTGCTTTGAAGAAAATGAACAGATAGGCCATGGACCATGCATAGTGTCACATACATCATTCCTGGGTTATGCTTGTTAAAGGATGTGTTGTGTGTTCTGCTGTCTTGCCAGGTGGACCAACAATCCCAGTATATTCAAGGATATAAAATTCTGTACCGGCCTACGCCAGCATCTTATGGAGAGTCAGAGTGGTTAATCTTTGAAGTGAGGACTCCAACCAAAAACAGCGTTATCATTCCTGAGCTGAAGAAAGGTGTAAACTATGAAATCAAGGCCCGCCCTTTTTTTAATGAGTTTCAGGGAGCAGATAGTGAAGTGAAATTTGCAAAGACCCTGGAAGAAGGCAAGTAGGAGCCAGACTGTCTTCATCTTTCCTTTTTGAAGTAGTAGTCTGGCCTGCTTTCCTCTGATATGTTCATTATTTGATTTTGTTTGAAGTGCGTGCTGTTTGAGAGCAGCAATCTGCAGCAGAGGAGGCTGTGTTGGACTGATCATTATGTGAATTGTTTGGTGACACAGAAGTAAATATTCAGAACCACACGTGAGAGACAGAGAGTGAGCGATGTGCATAGATCCCCTCCAACACACAATGGGAATTGCGCTTTTTATCTTCGCTGCAGTGTGTACTCCTCCCTGCTGAGTTCATGGTCTGGTCACAAGTGACTTCTGTCAGATTCAAGCACTTGCTAATCACTATCTTGAGTAGATAGCAGACACCACAGAAATCATCAAAGCGCTATATGGCTGAGGGAATGGAAACCACGTTTTTAGAAGGCTTTTATATCTGGATCAATCAGTAAGACAAAATGAAAAGATGAATGAGGGCAACAGATATAGTGAACTAAATGATGTATTTCCATCTCATACGTGTGCCAGAAAGAGAAGGTTCATGGAGCTCTTCCTTTTGTTGCTGCTCAGGCATAATGAGTATGCAAGATGGTCAGTGCCTCTTGGGGTGTGCAACCTTTCCCCTTCTCTCCTGCCTCCCCAGTATAAATAAAGTGTAACTCTGGTTTATTGCTGCAAGTGGTTCAAGAGGTGTGCTTAACTGCATTCATTCTAAGCATCAGTTAAGCATCCAGTTTTTTAGGACTATTTAAAATGCAAAGCATAAATTGTTATTATAAATGTGTTCATATTAACACATTCTGTCCTGATTTCAGTAAGTTTTGTGTATCTCATTTTTATTTACACACTAGAGGAACTGAGTTCTAGCATTCTGTTGGGGTCAGTTTGTAGACTTTACTTTTCAAACCTGTTGATCCGTGGTGAGATGGTTTGAAACCAATGAGGAAATCGGTGCTCAGGACTGTGACATTCAGGTAATGGGTGTCTGAGTTCGGAATCTCTGGTGACGAGTTTAACTCTTCCTGTCCTGCACAGCAAGCCTGCAACAGAACTCAGAAACCTGGCTGCAGAGTCACATCCCTTTTCCTCTGTATCATGTTATCTTGTGGGCAAGAACTGCTCTCGGTGAAGGATAGGGCATAAAAGAATGCATTTCTGTAGCCCAGAAACCATCTTCCTCTTTAAAAATCTCACTCTTGTGTGTGACAAACTTAACCTTTGAATCCTTCTTCCCAAACAAACAGCTCCTAGTGCTCCACCTCAGAGTGTTTCGGTAACTAAGAACGATGGGAACGGGACGGCAATTGTGGTCACTTGGCAGCCACCCCCCGAGGACAACCAGAACGGGATGGTTCAAGAATATAAGGTACTGCTGGCGTGCCTTGATATCGGGCAGAGGCGGGAGTATTGGCCAGATAGTGAGGACTTAGGTTGTTCGTGGATGCTTGGCTCCATCTACTGGTTAGTCAGAGCAAACGAGACAGAAGATCACTTCTTAGACTCAAACTCCGTGTTTAGTGGTTCTGCCTGGATTGTAGAAGGCAATTAGAACAGCCTCCATAAATCAAAGCAAAGGGTCAGCACTCTTAATTAAAACAACTATCTTCTTGCTTTCATTATAATTTGAGAAACGCACACATGAGTAGAGAAGGAACCACACCTATTTGTGAACTGTTCTGAGACTCAATGACATTGGTCGGGGTAGTAAATATAAACAGGCTTAATGAGTTGAAAAGCTCAGGGATATTAGTTAACAGTGTTAAGATCTGAGGAATTTATGAATAACTGGGTAGTTAAATGGAAAACTTTCAAGTGAAGAATGTGGTTGTATTATGAAAAATTTCTATACACTAAATACATTTATTTTTTCTTTCGCACACACAGTTATCGTTATACTATTTAATTTTCAACAAATTGAATTACATTATAAAACATTTATTATTTGATGTTTGTTTAGCAACATACACTGTATTTATTTTCAATTAAAATTGTTTTGTGATAATTTACGTAGCAAAGTAAATGACGCTTATTTTTCCTGAACAATCTACAGATGTTTTAAATGTCCAGTTGTGGATATCAAGTAAGCTTTATAGCCTCGAAGAGGCAGGGTCTTTGGTTTCAGTCTCCTGCAAATGGACATTACTGAGAAATTTTTTTTAAATGAGAATGTCTTGGCTGTTTTTCAGCTTAAAACACTGCGCTATAGACATATATTCATAGCCATCAAAACTCATTCTGCTATTTTTTTTTCCATCAATAGAAATGGGAAAGGGAAAAGATCACTAAGCTTCATAGTCAATTTAGAATAATAACATGGTTTTCAGAACCTGGTCAACTGGTAAAAAAATCAGTTTATGGCTTACTATCGGATATATAATGTAATTGGGAAAAAAATACTTGCAAAGTTATTTTATTTCAAGACAGACCTGGAGCAGAAGAGATGGAATTATTTCCATCGAGAAACTGCATCAGAGAAACATTAAGGTTGTAAGGACAAACCAATAAAAGTCAGGAAATTCACATTTCCAAATGGATATAATACCTAACATACCTCTTAGCATTCAGAGGTAATAGGCCACCAGGTGTAGGAGCAAGCATCTTGTAGTGCTTGTGTAGCACTAGATGGCACACTGGCACATTTCATATCTATGTTTATTGTGTGGATGCCATTATTTTCCTTTGTGCTTGACACCACGGACAAAAAACCAGACACAATGAATATATATGTAATTGCTATTTAAGTTGCTATATGAAACGAATACTTTTGTCTAAAAACTAAATAAGTGCAGAACCAGTGATTTAAGATTAAGAACTGATAACAAGGAAAAAAGAAAAAAAAACTAGATAAGTCTAGTAAAATTTTTTTCTTTCCTCTTTGTTTTTTCTGTGTCCTATATTTTCTCCCAGAAAAAAAGGCACACATTTGCGGGGGAACTCTTTGTTTTCTCATAAACTCAGATCTAAGGCAAGAGCGTACCTACTTTAATTAAAAGATAAAATAAATAGCGAGGAGGATACCATCTTAATTGAAGAAGTGTCAGTAGGCCACACGAAAAGACATTCAAATCACAGCAGAAATGATTCCCTTCTTCCCTGGCATGACGTTAGAAATTATCTTGTTAAACTAATTCTTTCTTCAATTATGTGTCTGTTATAGCGTGAAATCCTCCTTCCTTCATACCATTCTAAAAGTTTGTTTTCAGTTTTCTATTTAAGTATACAATCAAATATAGCATGGCAAGTACTGAATAACCTGGTGTTTAACCTAACATTCTTGTTTTGTGAATTTCACCATGTATCTGAGTACCTAAAGCCAAAACATTTTTATTAATTAGTAGTGCATAGTTAGAAGTACATAATAAATTGGTTTTATTTTTTGCGCATGTAGCATTGTACAAGGTGGCAGTAACAGTTTATATGAAAATAAGTCAAAATGTAGATTTAAGTCTTCTGTTCTTAACTTTATCATGTTCTTATTTATGTAAGAACATTTTCATGGACTACCCTTAGGATTTTAGAGCAATTATTACTAACATTACTAGTAATTATGCTACTACTGCTGACTGAAACAGTCTCTGTTCAGTATCAGAATATAAGAAGGAGATTCTCTTCACATGCTCTGACCTGCTTTGCAGCAACAATTATGTATATACTGTGTTGGGATGCTATTTCAAGGGAGCTTAAAATACATTTCAGGGTGTCCCACTAAGCTTGTTTCAATCCTTGACATCCAGAGAAGGAAAAAGGATCTTACAAGGTCTTCCCTGCTTGGTTGTGGTCCTGAGTAATGTACTGTAGGCAATCCTGCTTTAGTGGGAGAGTTGGACTAGATGATCTCTAGAGGTTCCAATTCTGACAATTCCATGATTCCATAATGTCCTGAAAGTGAAATAAAATTTCCAGTGTCCAGCCTAAACTGGACAAGAGATTTGTACTAAATTTTTTAGGAGTTCCCTATGTCAAACTAAAATATTCCCTCCTGGATATAGTAAACAGAGGTTCAGAAATGTTGCTTTTTTTCGGGAAAGTTTGCTACTGTGCAGAAAATGTACTGAATTTAACTAATTTAACTTTCCTGATTAAATATTCATTGTAGAACAATAGATTTGTGGAAGGGGAGTAAGAGGGAAATCAACAGAACTTCATCAGTTTTCTAGCAGATCTAGATTAGCTACTACTTCACCTTTTAATAGCAGTTGGGAGTTCAACCATAGTCTTACAGGCATTCACCATATCAGTGGTGCATGCCTAAAGAGATAAAAATATCTCATCATGTTGTTTCTCCCAGTCATTTAATATCACTGGTGTTATTTAGAAAGTGGTGAAGTTGTTAGACCTGAGTCCTGATCTCAACCAAAAAAATGAGATCTGATATCATGCTATTACTTCACAATAGAAGATGATGTGTTACTCAGTCCTTGCCTCTTGCTGTCATTTTGTTTTTGTTTTTTTTTTTCAAAAAAGAAAACATTTGCGTTCCACCATGACGTCAATTCTCTCGTGATGTCACGTGATGAAAGACTTGTCCTTGCACTTGGGTGAAGAAAGCCTTACTTGACGAATGATTCCTGAAGAAGAGAATTGCAAATTCCTTTAACTGACGGCTCTTTGTTGTTTATGTGAACGATTCTTGGCTTACAGGGCTTTCCTTATTCGTTCTGTTACTAATGCTTTTAGTTTTATTAGCACTGATATCACTGTAAATGCATTATAGGAAACACATCAAATAATTTCAGCAGTTGGAGCGGCTCTTTGGAACAAGAAGTATCTTTTCAATATTCATACAGTGCCTAGGACAGCAATCCCTGACTGCAGATATTGCGGTAGTGACAAATTCTAAATTTCTTTATCCAACAGAAAGGAATGTGTCAGCCTTCCTTCTTCTTATCCTTTGGTCTTGAATTTTGAACATTTATATGTACCATACACTTACTTCCCTGCAGGTTTGGTGTCTTGGCAATGAAAGTCGATACCATATAAACAAGACGGTGGATGGTTCCACCTTTTCTGTAGTCATCCCCTCCCTAGTTCCTGGTATTCGATATAGCGTCGAAGTAGCAGCAAGTACCGGGGCAGGACCTGGAGTGAAAAGTGATCCCCAGTTTATCCAATTAGGTAAGCCTGCTGGTAATCCTACCTACTGGTTTCAGTGATTTTGTTTGTTTTCTTTTGTCTTTTATGGCACCAGAAATACTTTCAAGACAACTGAAATATATAGTGTTACTTGATCTCTGGAGTAGCAGGATTTGGTATTTCTGGTTTTAAACTTGCTTTAGAACTGCATTCTAAAGATGGGATTATAACAACACTCTTTTGTTTAATTTCCCAGTTCAGTAGTGCTTTTTGGTTATCAATTTACTTCAAAACGAATTTTCACACTTAAGACTGGTGTAATAAAACATGTAGGGGAGCATGAATCACTCTGTGTTGGCTCACTCTTAGTTTAGGCACGTAATTTGTCTTGATTAGGTTTTATCTTTCTTTATTGAAGCCAAAACCCAAGAGCATGCTAAAATTAGGCACAATAAATATCAACTATGTGTGAAATCTAGTGAATAACCCAAGTACAGGAGGAAGAGGTACACATGTGGTTTACAATAATCTTGACCTCCTAACTTCATTTACACCTAACATCTGTCATAAATGCAGACCAGGAGGGTTGCTCCTGCATTTGTCTGGGAGAAAAGCATCTTTGCTGGTGGTTAGCTGAAGGTTATTTGAAGTAGCCTTAGGAATATTCGTACAGTGCTTTACCAATATGCCTGTATCAAAATACTTCATCAGTATTATATACTTTACAGCATATAATTGCGAAAGCAAACTCAGCACGTTGCATTGGACTTTACAACCAGCTTTCCAGTCAAAGTCAAGTTTGTTCTATATGGCTTAGATTTTGAAAACTTTCAATCAGCAAGGCTTGTGAGTGTAAAGTATTAGGGCAACTTTGATGTTCAAAGCTAAAAACTTCATAACCATGTGGTTTTTTTCCCTTTTCTCTGATGATAAGCAAGTGTTAAATGAAGGTGAATTTTATTATTGAGCTTAATCACTTTGGGGCTTTGGTAAGTGAAAAAAGAAACAAATGAGACTTCGTCAGGGTAAGGTTTTTGCCCGCTTCTGGGTTTCTGGCATTTACTGCCATTAAATTAGAAAGCATGAAGCAATCGCACACCTCTATTTCAATGGGGTCAGGATTTCCTTTCGTAGTCTGTGCTGCCTGCTTCTAATTAAGTGGCATGACCAAATCTACGTATGATATAACACAAATCCCATTGTTTGGTTGTTACGTGGCAAAAACCGGGAGACAGAAACCTTTTGGAAATCCATGCCACTAGGAGCAGCACAGAGAAATACCTAGACAGTGCTGCAGTCCTTTTGGCAACTGCAGGAGGCTGCTGAAAATCAGTACTTAAATTTGAGGAGTACCCTTTAGTAGCACAGATCAACCTACAGTCATCAAGGCAGAAAAATGGCCACAGTTCAACTGACTCTACTCTGTGATACAAGTTCTCCTATAGCCCCCACAAGGAATCACATTCTTAGTTCTTGGATGTGTTCCCCGCATGGGGGTGGAGCAGACACTGGAGTTTTCTGGTAGCTCTTCTGAAGAAAGAAAATTAATTTGTTGATGTCATCAATTGGCACTTTTCACCAGCAATAAATTACACAGTTACAGAGAGAGAGAAGAGAGGCCAGAGAGGGGGTGGAAAGAGGAGTAAGGATGCTACTTTTTGAAGGTTTGGAAGAGTCCCGACTCCTTATATGTATGTGCTCTAGGAGCTGCGTGTTTGCCACTGACAACCTCAAGTTTCTACAGTTCATCACTGGTCCCAACTGTTTCTTCAGGAAAGCTTTTTCAGATATCTGAATTAGTACAATCCTTACTTTTTTTTAACTAACTCAGAATTCCATGTATGGAAGCAGGATGTATTATGTGATTTAGCTAGTCACTTTTTTTTTTTTTTTTTTAAGAGCTTTTCATTAAAATCAAATGTCTACCTCCCTACAATGTGTTTTTCTTACAAAAATGTGAGACTAGGTTGTGGCTGGCTCTGGAGCATCCGAAGAAGAGGGTTTTATCCCCGGTGTAGTGTACTCCTGCACAGCAGCCTTGTATTTGAGTCCATGTGCTGTGTAGGGTGCTCCCAGGTTTGTGACTGTGAGAAATATCTGGGCAGAGTTTCAGCTGGGTGTGTGACAGGAGGAAGCTTTGCCTTTCAGAGGCTGCCTTCCAGAACAAGAGAGGAGGACAGGAGACATTGGATTCTCTGAGAGCTGAGGTGTGCAATCGCAGTCCCATGCATCAGCTGAGCTCTGGTAACTGACCTTGCACACACACTTAACCTGTTACAAAGACAGGTACAAATGGGAAGCTCAAAGCTCTTTCATTTCCCATGTCTCAGCTGACAGAGGCAGCTCGCTGGTACCCCAGACCTCCCGTTTCACCAGAGACAAGCCAACAATATACCTGCTTGTTGTTCAAAAATCACCTTTCAGTGTTTCAGTGTTTAAAATCATGAGATCAACTGAAAAAAACATATGTCTTCTTAAAACAGTCCCCTTGGGGCTTCTGAATATTTCTCTTGGTTTTTGAATGACCTTTGAAAGCTTTCTGTGGAATTCTGAGGGCTGGAAAACCTTTTTTTTTTTTTTTTTAATTGATATTTTGCATAGAGCAAGAGCTTTGGTGTTAAGGAAAAAAAATGGTATTTCATAAGAGCTAGTCACAACTCACTATGTTGTGTTCATAGAATCATAGAATGGTTAGAGTTGGAAGGGATCTTAAAAACCATTGAGTTCCAACCCCTCTGCCATGGGCAGGGACACCTACCACTAGAGCAGATTGCTCAAAGCCCCATCCAGTGTGGCCTTGAATACTTCCAGGGATGGGGCTTCCCCAACTTCTCTGGGCAACTTGTTCCAGTGTCTCACCACCCTCACAGTAAAGAATTTCTTCCCAGTATCTAATCTAAATCTCCCCTCTTTCAATTTCAAATGATTACACCTCATCTTATCACCGCAGTCCCTGATAAAGCATCCTTCCCCATCTCTCCTGTTGGCCCCCT